>PVJS01028982.1:0-25117 GCA_004027185.1 Glis glis
CACACACACACACACACACAGAATGAAAATATATACAATGGAATTGTCCACCTCCATAATTATTACTTAGATCTAATCCACAAAATCCTATAGTTACATGAAAAGTTGTAGGGCCACAGAAAGTAATCTAGAATAGCCCCATAATATTTAAATGATAATATTAGGGAATAAGGAGGTGTTTTACTGGTTTACTCAAGGCAATTAAATTTTTTAATTTTAAGCAAATAATTTAGAGTAACTACATGCTTTAGGTGAACTTGGAACCTGTCTCTGCTTTTTCATTAGTTAAAAAGTTCTAGTGATGAGTCATATGCTAACTACAAGGGCAATGTAAAGAAAAGGGCACAAATCTTGTCATTCAGGGAATTGGAGGCTGGCACAGAGGAAACCAAGCCACACATCATTCTACCCAGTCAGTCCTGGGTATTTTCACTTTTATCCTCACATAAATTTGCCATTAAAAAGACATAACACACAAAATATTCATGACATTGCATCTAACAATATAGGGTTTGGGGTCAAGTTTAACTTAGTTCAATTACAGAATGCACCTAGTAAATCTATAAAGGAACGAAAACTGCCGAAAAATTCCTTGATCAGAAAATAACTTTTGCCTAGTTTTTAATCCAACCCATACATCACACAGTCACAGTGAAACAAATTTATCATGCAGTGCTAAAGCTTTGAGAATCCGGGCCTACAACTGGCAAGTGATTGTGATTCTTATTTACAGATATGCTTGAAACCTCCTTTGCAATAAGGAATAGTCTTGCTGTTAATCAAACTTGATTATGCTTTCTTTAAATTGTACCAAAAATGAAAAACAATAATGAGAATTAATGAGAAACTTTTAATTAACACTTGTCATGCTTCCTTTTTCCATATCTTATATTGTCTTGTTTTCAAGTGTGGTGGGGGAGGCGTCCATTCTTTCTATACCACATATGCTGCATGTAGAGTATTCATGGACACATGGCTCGATGATGAGACCACACTTTTATCACTCTTTTCATTTTTTGGTCCATCAGAGAGAAGGAGTGAGGAATATATCAGAGCAAATTTGGCAGAAACTGTCAAAAATTGTTGGAATTGAGAGAATTGATTAAAATAATTAAATATCCACCTCTTTGATACATTCATAAGTATGTAATTTTTCTTTACTAATCCTCGAATAATAAAATATCAGAGAAAAGTGACTAGTTAGAATTAAAAAAAGTAACTTAACCTACAGAAATAAACCTTTAGAGCAAAACAGAAGTATTGTCCTATACGCTGCTAATGGCAGCCTCACAGTTTGTACTATTTGACATTGTGTTTGATGAAACACTAACAACTGTTCACATGATGAATTCTAACTGAAGGCAAAACTGCATGGTGTGTCACATCAGATAATCCTTAGGTTGAGCTTTCTTTGATATTTCCAACCTAAAAACCTAAATTTTCCCCACAATGGCTTTACTCACCACAAAAGCCATTCATTAAAGTGTAATACAAAGGGATCCACTTCCTTTAATCAAACCTGAATGGAAACAAAGGAAAAATGGAAGAGGTGGAGGGGGTAGAATCATAACTTTTTTGTCCCTTCTGCATATTTTTGTTGTCCCTGTGTGTCTGTCAGTCCCAATTCTCTCTCACTTCCTTCCTGTGAATCCATGCACAGACTCACACATAGTTAACCTTTTGAGTTATTCTCTGTCTCTGAGAAGAATATAGGGAGTTAGATAAAATTTTAATTTCTAACATGAAGCCCTATAAATAAAAAATTAGAGAAATTTTACAAGTTGGCTCAAGGCTCTCAAATAAACTTTCCTGGTACAGCCTGTCTGCTTCAGGATCCCATTATAAAGGATGTATTACTTTAATATACTATATATCATTTTTTTTCATTTTCATAGAACACCCTCAGGAGTAAATTCTGTAACCATTAATTTTCTGCCAACATTGAGTACCAACTTTAATACAAACTTGGCCAACCATTTGGCGACCTAATTAGTATCCTAGGCTGTCAATAGGAATAAAGAGTATATGTCAGAATGAAGCCACAGATTCTCTCCACCAGCGAGATTCTCCACACTAAAGAAAATCAGATGCAGAAAATTTAAGCTCAGTATAGCTAAATTGTCCTTGATGACATGTGGATACCACTTCCTAACTCTATGACCATGAACATGTCAACTCACATCTTTGTTTAGTTTTTTAGCTTATAAAATGGTGGTCATAATAGTAGCTACCGCATATAGCTGTTCTGATGACTACCTGGATTAATACATACAGAGATTCGAACCTTAGCTAGGCAAAGTGGCACACACTTGTCGTCACAGATCCTTGGGAGGCTGAACCAGGAGGATTGCTTAAGCCCAGGTATTCAGGGCCAGCATGAGCAACATAGTGAGACCCCATTTCAAAAAATAGAAAAGAAAACTTGGAATCTTGCCTGTCATATAGTTGGTGCTATAATAATGTTATCTATTACTGTGATAATGGTAGAGTCATAATTAATATATCCATAAGAAATATTTTGTTATTAGTGTAATTTTTTTTTTTTTGCGGTACCGGGGATTGAACGCAGGGGCGTTCTACCTCCGCGCTACACCCCCGGCCCTATTTTTTATACTTTATTTTGAAACCCGGTCTCACGAAGTTGCGGAGGGCCTCACTAAGGAGAGAGAGAGAGAGACAGAGAGACAGAGAGACAGAGAGTCAGAGAGAGCTGAGGCTGGCCGCGAACCCGGATCCTCCGGTCTCCGCCTCCCAAAGTACTGGGATTACAAGCATGCGCCACCACGCCCGGCTTATTAGTGTAATTTTAAAATATCTTTGAAATTGTTTTTCAAGGGCTAGGTAATATAGCACAGAGGTAGAGCACTTGCGTAGCATGTGTGGGACCCTGGGTTGAAAAAAATACTTTATTGATATTGATACCAAAGAACATTTAAACTGTTTAGAAGCATTTCCATCAATCTCAGGTTCAATACACATACTTTAGATTTTGATGTTTAAACTTTAGTTATCCTGACAATTTTCTAAGCCATAATGCCTCATTTTCCTGTATGTGGAAGATGTGTAATACCATTTATGAAACCATTATAGTGCTTTTGAGTTTAATATGCCTAGTAATGTCCAAAGTCTTATACAAACAGTGTTTATTATGTAACTAATTCTAGGGACCTTTACTTGGGTGGTCATCTGAGAACATTGCTAGGTAAGCGCAGCCACGTGCCACTGGGACATTGAAGTGTGCATCCCCATTGACTCTAAAAATCTGCAGTAATGGAATACTGAAGTCTGTGACACTATTCATCACATCATGGCTTCTGTGCTTGTCTATATGCAGGCACTTTAAAACAGATATACAATGCTCTCCATATCCACTCAAGTATCTGAGATAAAGTCTATGAAAGTGGCTATAAATGTCAACATTATACAGCATCATAGTCCTATATTTGTGTCAGGAAGGCATATTATCAGTTTAAGGCTGTAATCATTCATGTCCTCCCACATAATGGCATGACACATTCTTCTAGAAAGATGTTTTGCTCAGAGAGAACACTATATTTAAAAAAGGAATGCGTTCATGCTCTAGCCTGAACATACAGCCCTGACTATCTATGTGAGAAATTGCTTTGCACCATGGTAGCAATTATTTGTAGAAATTGAACAAGTATGTTTGTTCTAAATTTTATGATTTTGTAGTTGTTGGTAATCACGTTTTGTTACAAAGCAGATACATTTTATGCTATTTTCTACATTTTTTCCAAAAAAATCAATTCTGTTATATTTTCCTGTCAACTAAGCATAATTCTGTATAGCTGGGGTAGTAATCTAAGTTATATTACCATATTCAGACTTATTTTTGGCTATCATAAAAAATGGAAGTTGGACACTTTGGTGTATTTTCTTCTCCTTCCAGGGAAAATTCAAGGTCAATGTCCCACTCAGGAAGAAGCTTGAATGGAGAAAAGGATGATGGTTGGGGTAAGATTCAAGATTCATTTGGGTCAATATCAACCTGGGTGACTTAAGTAATTTTCTGTTTCTCTGCCTTTAGATAAAGGTGTTGACTTCATTTAAAAATATTTTCCACCTCTAAAAATATATATAATGCTGATTTAAATATACTTCCTCAATTTATTTTCTTTATTTTGTCCTTGATTTTTGGGGGTGGGAGGGTTGATAAATTTGCTTTCCTGGACAATATTTGTTCCCAGAATAATAGTTGCTCCTGAGGTTAGCTGTTCTCTCTTCTTAGTAGACACCACATCATCCCCTAACTGGGTGAGCCTATGGGCTCCTCCAAGCCTTGCAGGAGGAGCAAGGCTCCTTTTACTGACTTCACATTTATCATATCTTCCTACTGGCAAGTATCAAAATAATAGTTGAAGGCCACCAACATGGGTGCCAAATGGATACTGACTTTGGTGGGATTGGTTTATAATCTGACTTCTCTCACTATTCTTCACATAAACTTTGGTAGGGTGTTTAGCATCTCTGTGTCTCCATTGTTCTATCTGTAAGATGATGATAATAATAGTGCTTATCCTCCAGGGTTGTTCCACAGTTTAAATGGATTTAATACAGGTAAAGAAAGGAAACTGTGTTTGGCACTCAATAAATGTTAGATATTATTTTTATTTTCATAATTACTCTGCAGCTATAAATTTTTCTCTGTTAAAAGCAAGGATAGATTGGCCAATTAAATAATTAGGTTAACAAATATTTTAGAGTACTGACCATGACTCAGGTTCTATGAATGAGGTAGACAATGTTCCTGCTCTCTCTCTCTCTCTCTCTCTCTCTCTCTCTCTCTTTAAAAAATTGATACATTGTGAATTGGTACATTATTCAGGGTGATAGAGGCATACATGAACACAACACTTGTTGAGCCCTCCCCCAGGTCCCACCTCATTTCCTCTCCTTCCCCATCTTCCAGTGTATGACACTGTGATTGGCATTGATAAATTTGTGTATGTACATCATGTCCATTGACGTATTTCCCTCTTCTAGTCTTCCTCCCCTGTCCCGTCTCCCTCAGTTAGGTCCCCTCCCTGACTCCACTAAGATTCCTCCTACTTTACCAGGAGTCCCTCCTGTGTCCCAATTTCTCCCTAGCTTCTACACATGAGGGAAAACATCTGACCTTTCGCTTTTTGTGACTGACTAATCTCAGCCTAATATTCTGCAGTTCTATCCATTTCCCTGAAAAGACATAATTTTGTTCTTCATGGCTAAGTAGAATTCCATTGTGTATACATCCCATAATTTTGTAATTCATTCATCTATTGATGGACATCTCGGCTGATTCCATAGTTTGGTAATTGAGAATTGTGCTGCTATAAACATAGATATACATGCATTACTATGGTAATCTAGTTTCAATTCTTTTGGGTACTCAGGAGGGGTATAGTTGGGTCATATGGTAGGTTCATTCCCATTCTTCTGAGTACCCTCTACACTGGTTTCCAAAGTGCTTGCACTAATTTGCAATCCAAGAAACAGTGTATCAGAGTTCTTGCTCTCTTAATGTCTATATTCCAATGGGGCCAAAAATATGCTGCCCAGTAAATATAATAAATATGTAAAATCTCAATGAGGCATTCCTTATAATCATTTTTATATTTCATCCCCAATCCCTAGAACTTCCTATTCTAGGGATTATGCTTCATTTTTCTGCATAGTAATTATTACCTGCAAATCAAATTGTTTATTTTTTTGTATTATTATTTCTTTTTCCTTAGGGTATAAATGTATTTTTACTTTTCACTATGCAGAAAAATGTACATTTAGATAAAATGTTCATTGTCATTTTAGGATTGGTTGTTTATTCTTCTATCCAATAATTAGCACCGATGTTTTCTGCAAAGTAAAATTATATAATTTGTTTTTTCTTCCTCCAGTATTTTTATTGGTGTTTTTCCTCGTGAAGATCTGTGTAACTCCCTAAAATTTAGGTGCTGTATTTCCTCACCACCTTACCTCCCAGCTCTCATGGACAAATATCACTAACTATGGACACTGTTTTTCCTCTCTTCAGGAAGTTGCCTACATAGAATTCCATGACAAGCCAGACATAAAAGAGCTTACATCTTCAGAAAACCTGATGCCACTCATCAGTTTATTTTATTTTTTGGTATGCTGTTGATGCTACTTCATCTACCACAGATTCTTTCTACTACCCATAATGATCAGTTAAAACTCATTTATGTCCTGTTACTTCATCTGAAAGCAAATTTCTTATACTGTACTCCAATTATAATTATTTGTATTGATCGAAGTAATTATTTTGCCTGGTTACTTCTGCATTCAATAAAGTACAGGACCTTTCAATTGTTAAACTGATATTTATACAAAGATTGATACAACTTAAATGAAATGAAATGATGGCATAGCCTTTCTATGACTCCTATTATTCATGTATCAGTTAACATGACCAAAAATATCAGCATGGCTCACAGCAATTTATATTGTTATATTTAAAAAGTCATAATACATTTCAGCTGGTGTGGAGGATTGTTTCTCTTCACAGAGAAAAGACACTTTATTGGCTGCCTATCATGCATGTTTCAATACCTCACTCATTTTTCAGATTTATTCACTTGCTCTATTTAAATGCAAGTATTGACACTTAAAATTGATTGCAGATCTCTTAAAAATGCCAATATAGTAAATAAAAACATGGGGAAAACATAGCATGCAGTTAAATGAAATTATGACCTGTCATTAAAGGCAATGAACGATGACTTCCCATGAGAACAGATAATAGAGAATTGCTCTTCCATTGTATAAAAAGCAGATGGAGGTATGAAAGATAAACAAAGGCAGGAAAAGAAGCTATTGAGTGAAGAGTGCATAGCAAATGAACTATGCTTTATATACATCTACCCCAAGAAAAGATGCCTATGGTTGGTCAACAAGAATAATGACTTCTACATTAGGAAATAAATGATCTGTGTTCACTGCTCTTCCCCCAACACACCACATGGTGTCTGGTATGAATTAAGTGCTCCTTAAATATTTGTAGGATACCAGCTTAAATGTCACTTCTTATCAACCCTTCAGAAGATGTTATTTTAGCAATCATCACAACTCTGATTAAATGATTAAATCATTATCTGTCCATTTACCCCTCAATCATGGGAAAGGCCAGAGAAACCAAGAGAATGCCTGTATGTACTCACCATTGTATGGGACCCTGGATGTATGTTTGACCCATAGTGACTGTTCAATACAACTGAGGCAAGTGAAAGACTGCAGAATGGACATTTATGGGCAAATTAGTGAGTTTGATATCTAACCCACATCATATGTGCCTCAGATAATTATTATATGTTTATCAGCTCAATTAAATCTTATATGCATGCCCAATAAGAAGAAACTATTAACAGAAATAAAAAAGACTTTATTGCCATTTTATTACACATATATTCAGTGATCGCAAACAGCCATGAACACTTCCTTTTCAATGGGCACAACATCCAAAGTGTTACTCAGTGTGGCCTCTTCCTAGTTCACCATTCCCTTTGGAGAGTTCTAGTACACATAAGATTTGTAGCAGCCAGGCAAAATGGACAATGCAAATATGTTCTAAATTTACCTTTTAGCCCACATGCTATAGAATAAAGCTATATCTCCAATGGAGCAACTTGGGAATATTACTTTTAATATATATACATAATATCTATATATATACATATATACACACCTACATATATATATATACACATTATATATACACATATATATATTATATTACATATATATATGTAGTGTGTGTATGTGGGGGGGGTACTGGGGATTGAATTTAAGGTTGTTCTATCTCTGAGCTACACTACCAGCCTTATTTTTATTTATTTTGAAACATGGTCACACTAAGCTGCTGAAGGCCTCAAGAAGTTGCTGAGGCTGGCCGCAACCTTGTGTGATCCTCCTGTCTCAGTGTCCTAAGCACTGGGATTATAGGAGTCACCAGCACACCTGGATAATTAGAAATATATTTTAATAGTTACCTTATATAGATTAATATTTATATTATTAAACAGTAAATGTTTGTTAAAAATGGATTAAAGTTTGAATTGATCTGTACATTTGTAAATTAAGTACACTTGGTAATGTTTTTAGAGTATAGTATTAATAAGGGAGACCACATACTGAAATAGAAGTAAAGCCAGTTTCCATGTAAAACACAATTGCATTCATATCTTGGTTCAGAAATCTGCTAGTGGGGGGCTTAGGATATAACTTGGAGATAGAATGCTAGCCATGCCCTGGATTTGAACCGCAGTACCACAAAAATAAAAATAAAGGAAAGGAAAGGAAAGAAACCTACTAGTAGGTTGTGGTCTTGGACAAGGTACTTCTCATATAAAAATAATTATAATATCATGTGAAATTTTTTTCATGTGTTTAGATAACATGAACATCATGACAGTTATTTAGTAGATGATATCTCTTATTTATGTATTATTATCATGAGCTATTCTAACAAATATATATGAGATGAATCATAAGAATCATGATTATGCAATAGGACATAGTTTTCTCAACAATATTCTGTTTCTACTTCTGCAAAAAAACTCAAAATCCACCCTAACTATAGTTAGATAGCAAGATATAGTTGTATTGGAGGCAGGATGGTTAATGTGTTCTATGGAATACACGGTTGTGCCATATTTACTAATAAGGGGTATACCTTTGATGTACTTTATGTCCACATAGGTGAAACATGTAGAACCACAGTGCAGGTACCTTTGTGTACCAAAGCCATGTCATGTGACTAGATCAATGCACTGTTCAACACAACTGAAACCTGATTATACCATGCTTGACTCTCTGAAAAACAATCCCCCATCTCCTGTGTGGTCTGCTCAGTACCAATCTATGAAAACAGACACATCACTTGTCACTCCACAAGTGCTTTGATTTGTACATGCTGTATAACAAACAGAAGACTCGTGGTGACAATGACACCCTTTGCCCAATCCCAGCCCCATTTTTCTCTTCAATACTCTGGACCCATCTTATTGATTACTGTTAACACTGAGATGTCTGTATACCTGAATCACAGAGTTGTGGACCGTCTATAACCACTTACGCTTTGAATCCTGTTTAAAAGTCCATCTAGTGTCCTCCCTGAAATAATATTTTTTACAAAATAATATTCAGAAATCATTATGAAATAAGATTATTACTAATAACTCCATTTATTTTTTGTCTAGAAAATAAATGTCCATTATTTTAATTATTCATGCCACTACATCAATCCTATATTTGGCCGATTTGCTCTAATATTTACTCTGTGTTGCTCATCACACACACAAGAATTGTTGAAACACTATGGTCAGTAATTTTATCTATTATCTTAGTTTATAAATGGAATGGATAAAAGACAAGTCATCTTTTAGGATGATAACAGAACATGATCAGATATCATGTTTTAATGTGTTTAATAATGATTATTTTTCTATTATCGAACTAAGTAACTTCTTATCATATTATTTTTAGTTTAGAACAGCATTCCCATTGCAAAATATAATAATAATGATGACTTCAATGTTGTTATTTCTCTCTAATGACTCTTAGCAAAGAAGACTATAAAAAACTAAAGAAAAGATAAATTGGTAGTCAAATATATAACATAACTACCTTACTTTTAGTTTAGAATTATATCAAATAAGTATTGTACCATGCACTCTTGAAACAAATGACCTCATTAAGAAGCATTTGTTAAAAATAGTCAATTAGTCAGAGTCTTTTTAAAAATTTACTTTTATCAGTGCACTGTAGTTATACATCATAGTGAGTGAGGTTCAGTGTGATGCAAATATTCACGCACACAGCACCCTACTCCTCCCACCCAACCATGTTAGTGATAGTGGTAGAGATACCTTCATAGATGAATAGAGCATTATTTGAACTGTTTCCTTCATCAAGCCTTCTTTTTCCCTTTCCTACCTCCCTCCCCCAATCCCCTTCTAGCTATTCTACTGGTCTCTCTCCTCATTTATCTGAAGTCTTTTTTGTTTCCTATTTTCTCTCTAGCTTCCACATATGAGAGAAAACATATGACCCTTGACTTTCTGAGACTGGCTGATCTCACTTAGCATAACATTCTCTAGTTCCATCCATCTTCCTGCAGATTATTTTATTCTTCTTTATGTCTGAGTAGAATTCTATAGTGTGTATATACTACATTTTCTTTATCCATTCATCTGTTGACAGACACCTGGGTTGGTTGCATAATTTGACTATTGTGAATGGTGCTGCTATAAACATGGATAGGCCTGTATCACTATAGTATTCTAACTTTAATTCTTACATAAAAATAAGTTTACAGGTTAGTTCATTTTACTGAATACTAGGCAAATTGGGTAATATCTTTGAAATTTGAGTATAATTTATTTTTAGCATTTCTTAAATACATTTCTAAGCTAGTAATCCAATAGACAGCTACTGTATATGAATGTAGCTTATTTAACAAATATAAATATTAAAGTATAAAACAAATATGTGTTACTGACCTACTCTCAATTTTTTTTTAGAATGGTAAACAGAATATGTCAATTGCATTAATTAAAAAGACTCTTTTTATGAAATTTATTCCTTAGGACAGGAGAACATAATTCTTTCTACATGAATGAGATTTTGTGTATGCAAGTGTGTTAATAGAAAATAAAACAAAAAATCTAAGAAAGAAAAGAATAACATAACTAATTGCAAAATTATTTTAGTTCACTGAAATAGCTATTCACTTGCAAAAATTAAATTTAAAATAAAGGGCTACTCTTAAAATGTAAATGATCCACAGTCTGATATTTTAAAACACAGAAAAAGAATCCCAACTATATACACATTTGGTTCACATTTTCCCCAGTTTAAACTACCACCAAGCAAGTTGAATGCATACTTAAGAATCCTCAAGTTATAAGGATGCAGTTCTAAACACACTTAAATATGAGCTCAGTAGCGCCCCTTCTTCTGCATGAAGCACTTAAGAGTAATGAAATCTATCCTTTCTTTAAAAAGTTAATTTGCAGTCATTTTAGAGCATTTCTTCTGGGAAATTAAGGAAAACCTTTGGGGCAATGGGCCTCATCATTAGACATTCTCTACCCAAAAGCTGATACCTTATAGATTCAAATCTTAAAGCAGATTTGTCAAGATCTGGAAATAGTAAAGCATACTCTTTCATTTATTCAAAATGTGTGTACCCGAGGTTTGGGGTTATTGAGCAGTGGAGAGTAGGCGTCACAAAAATAGCACATTGCATGTGGAGCCCACAGATCACAAGGTACGGGAAGCCTGCAAGCCTTCTGGAATGTCCTCCTGCTGGGTCTACACATGGCATTCCACTCAGCCCATGAAACGCTGGATTGTTTAGCAATGGCAGACACTAAGAGCAAAAGGAACCCTGTGTTGCAAACGTTTTCAGTTAATGAAGTTAGTAAACTAATCATGTTTCCATGACTCTTCCTGACAGGTTGATTTCCCACCTGAAAGAGCCAAGCTTCTCTGGCTTTAACCACCTACAGGGCAGAGACTTGCTTCTCCCCACTCTGATGGCAAAATGCAGGCGGCCAGCTTGCCACCGAGGCCCAGCGAACCTGATACCCTGTCTGAATAATGTTCTAGTATGCCTGGGATTAAGAATAAATCTTTTAAAATGAAAAGTAAAGCAGGAAATATATATAACATACTAGCCTTTGGGGTAAAACTCCTCCAAAAGAAAAGTATTTTGACTCTATTTTAAAGGACTGCTGGGGAATTATACATGTTTTTAGAAAGGCATCTTGTAAAAAGCAGAAACCCATCATAAACCTTGTAAAAGCAAAGATCTTTGTCAAAAAAATGAAATATATTTGAGACGAGCCTCATGAACCTTTTTTGGAAAGGCAGCTGTGGCCAACCTCCTGACTGTGGTATGAGAAGTAAGGATCAAACACCCCATTGAAACTCTATTCACCATCCAAGGAGGGGACGATAGAGAATCATTGTGTAAAGGATTTTTTTAAAAAAGGGAGAATAAAGAAAAAATGCTTTAAGTCATATTAGTTAATGCAGAGGGAATTTTCATAAATAGGAACGTGAATATAGTCTCTGAAAAATAAAGTCTCAGGAAGCTTTTAGAAAAAAACAGCAGAACACTAGGGCATCGTATTATGACAACAAATAGAAAATACTGGGATCATTTTTCCCATTAAAAATGTGTGGTTTTGAGTTTTAACTAGAAGCCTATAAAATAAATGCATACTAGGGTGTGCTCTGTCTGTGGTAACATATCTTGGAATACCTAAGTAAAAATACATACTTTATTTAAAGGCAGCATGCTTTCAGTGTGCCAGAACAATCCTACTATCGCCGTCTAGTTCCCCACTAAAGTTTTGTAGTGCAGGTTTAGCTTCATGTTGCCCTTCAGATTTTCACGCCAACTTAGATTTAAAATTTTTAAATATCAAATCTAGTCATCTACTATGTCCATACAATAAAGATTTCAATAAATGAAGTATCCATTATAAGGTTGGCTACAAAGTATTCAAAAGCTTAAAGAATCTTTTCATGCAGTTTTCATTATAGAGTTTAGATATCATTACCTCTTTAAATGTACATTGATTATTTCACCTTAAAACTCATAATTAGAGGTTGTGACTTTAATTTTTTATTATTATTACATTTGCCTTAAGAGGAAGGAGCCATGTATTTGGAGAAATAAAACAGTAGTTTTTGGGGAAAATGTATGCCTTGGTATTAGACTATCCCTAGGTTATGACAGTTGGAAACACAGTAGCAAATAGAAAGACAGTATGGCCTCTCAAGTTCTGGTTACTTCACAGCATCCAACTTTTCCTTGGGGTGGTGGTGGCCATGGGCTAGGCAGTGCTATTTCATATCCATGCAATTAATCATGAGCTTTATAAGATGACATCTTAAAAGGGATATACTTGTTGAAAACTGTTAAATTGATCCATCATATCACTTTGGAAACTATAAAAGTTGCTATGATCTATTTAAGTTAATATTACAGCTGGATAGCTTCAAAAGTGACTGACTTTCAGATATCCTCTTTAATACATAATGTGTCCTTTAGTGCTATAGAAAAATACATCATTTCCTGTGTTCTGTGGGAACGTAGGCTTCCTGAGAGCGCTATTCAGATTAGAATCATAAATCTTTCTGCTGAATACAGAAAGCCCGGTGAAACTTATTTTCTCACTCAATCAAACCTATTTCATATTTTTCCCCAAATAACATCTAAGAGGAAGGAAAATGACAGTTATCAATCTCTGATGCTTTTGACCCCTGCATTTTTAATTTATATGCACATTTTAAATTGCCATATTAAAAATAGAAGAGAATAAGTTATCTTGCAATACCATATTATCAGAACTTTAATTAGGAGGGCTGTGGAGAAATTTGTAAAACCATTCTCTTCACAGTCAGGCATCCATTTAAACATTCTTTCCTACTCAATCAAATGTATCCAGTTTAAAGAATTTACTAATGACAGGTTTGATCAATAATTTAAGGCATCCTCAATGAGTACAGTGCAATGTTTTATAGACATTCTATCTGAGAAGGAAGGGGATGAAGAGAAGGTGCTACGAGCCTTTTCCTACTTCCACTTATCCTTCAGAAGGTTGACATATTTTTATGGATGGCAGTCTGTGATATTGATAAGTCAATCAGAATGTATGTTCTGGAGTAGAAATTACAGTTTGAGAACATTTCAAGAACATGCACATCCTTGAGCATTATATATAAGAAAAATTCCGGCACTGCCATTTTTCTGTCTCCTCAGTATGCATTCTTGCCTTGTGGCCTCCAGGAAAGTTATTTTTTTCCTCTGCTTTTTCTTTCTAGTCCTGTGTGTCACTAAGTGTTACTCATCCTGTGAATTCCAGTTGAGACACTTCCACAAACCCTCCAAAATGTGGTCAAGTTTACTTCTGGGTTCTACAGAATAAGTATTGTCTTGTCTTGCATTGCATCCTGTAACTTTTAACTGAGGAAAGAAATTTTGCAGCACTCATTATTTTGGTACCAGTCCCCAGCAAAGTTTATGGCACTGAGCATGCCCTCCGTAAGTTATTTATTCAATGAATAAAAGCAACTAAAATTTTCCCACAGTTCGCAATCCAAATACTTAGCCAAATATGAAAAAGCTGTATATAACATACACAAAGCACATATTTTATCCCATCCACAATCAATTGTAGAAAACCTTGAAGCATATTAACATGTTTCTGAGCAAATCAGGGATTGGAAAAAATTGGGAGGGCACACATTTGCATTTGGAAAGACACTTCCACTTATAGTTTCTCATCGGAACCTCTTAGAATCCAAGAGAGATAAGAATCCTAATGCTTGATTTTATAGATGAGGGCTTGTGATTCTCACGAGTTAAGAACTTTATTAGTATAACCACATTTTCCCTGCTGCACACTATGAATATTTACAGAACATAATGCTATAGACGGAAATCTAATTTCCTCTCTCATGAGGATGCTCATTTTAGGAAAATCACAATTCTGGTGTTGATATGCATTTCTTTCTTCTGCGATGGTTTCTTGACATTAGGAAATGTCAGTGATTTTTGAAGAACACAAATCTCTAGGGAAAGGGATGTGTTGAATTGACATTACTCCCCTTGAGAAAGATCTCATAGCACATACAACACTAGGAATTTTGGGTTGATCTATATAAAAACCTAGTGAAAGGAAAAAATTATAGACATTGGAGTCACTCAAACTTGAATTTCAGTTTTAATTAAACTACTTACTACCTGTTTGACCCTGAACAAGTTGTAACATTCACTTGCATCATTCATAAAATCTGGAATGTCTCAGTATCTTTAAAGAGGATGTTAAAAAATTTAGAATTATAATGTAAGCATGAAATGCCTAACACATCTGGCATGATAGGAAAATGGTAAAATGGAATATGATCTACATGTATGGACAGGAAAGATGAAATTACTCATTTGATCTTTACAATAGAAGTAGATTGGTAGAGATCATGTATGATTCTTGGCCTATCTCTTCTCAATTGTTTTACATGGTACCAGCGACTGAACCCAGAGGCATTCTACCTCTGAGATACCCCCAGCCCTATTTTATTTTTGAAATAGGGTCTTACTAAGTTCCTGAGGCTGACCTCGAACCTGTGACCCTCCTGTCTTAGCCTCCCAAGTACTGGGATTACAGGTGTGTGCCACCGGGCCAGGCTTCTTTTCAGTTTCTTAGTTGAGATACTTTATTCCCGCTCAAGGATCGCCACTGTAGATCACTGCTCGGTCTTCAAAAGTGCAGAAAACTCTGACACACAGAAGTACGTGCAGGCATTCAATTCAATATATCAACATGACGACTCTATCGGGTTATTGATTTTCACCTCTAGACAAATCATCTTAATGATGACACATCTGATAACCTCTTTCAGACATATTTTTCTGTTCTCCATTAAGTGATAGATATCTATGCTTTTTGATTAGGATATTATTCCATATTGATTAGAAACTTAGAATTTAACATGTATTATTAGACAAAAAGTCTCATGATATGATAAATTCATTGTTCTGTTTTCATTTTATTGGTGCATTGTAATCATACATCTTGATGAAGTTCAGGGTGGTAGAGGCATACATGCACACAGCACTCATTTAGCCCTCCCTCAGTTCCCACCCTATTCATTCCCTCCCCCTTCCCTCCTTCCTATGCTCAGCATAGTGATTGACTTTGATAAGTTTGTGTATGTACATCATGTCTACTGAAGTGTTTCCCTCTTTCCCCCTCCCAACTCCCTCAGGTCACCTTCTTCATTCATCTAAGGTTTCTCCTCCTTTGTCTGGAGTCCTCCCTATGTCCAAATTTCTCCCTAGCTTCCACATATTAGCGAGAGCATCCGACTTTTCGCTTTTTGTGACTGACTAATCTCACTTAGCATAATGTTCTCCAGTTCCATCCATTTTCCCCACAAATGAAATAATTTTATTCTTCTTTATGGCTGAGTAAAATTTCATAGTGTACATATCTCATAGTTTTGTAATCCATTCATCTGTTGATGGGCATGTCGGCTGGTTTCATTGTTTGGCAATGGTGAATTGTGCAGCTATAAACATAGATATGCATGCATTACTCTGGTACTTTGGTTTCCATTCTTTCGGGTAGATACCCAGGAGTGGTATTGCTGGGTCATATGGTAGGTTAATTCCCATTCTCCTGAGGACCCTCCACACTATTTTCCAAAGTGGTTGCACTAATTTAGAATCCCACCAACAATGTATTAGAGTTCCTACTTCTCCACATTCTCACTAGCATTTGTTGTGTTTTTAATGATTGTCATTCTAATTGGGGTTAGGTGAAATCTCAGGGTAGTTTTGATTTGCATCTCTCTGATTGCTAATGATGTTGAACATTTTTTCATACATTTATTTGCCATTTGTGTTTCTTCTTTTATGAAGTATCTATTTAGTTCACTTGCCCATTTTTTTGATTGGGTTATCTTATTCGCTCTAAATATGCTTGTGAGGTCCTTAGAAATCATTTAGTTTAACCATTTAACATTTGAGTAGCTACAATATTCACAAAGTATCAAAGAGAGCTAAAATAAACTAATATGACAGAGATGGATGATATATTTTCTTAAAGTTTAAAAACTTAAATTTAAAACATATAATAAGAGAAAAATTACTATTTGTTGAGGCATAGACAAAGTGAGAGGGTGGTGAATAAATAGGGAACAACAGGTGATGTCTAACCTAGTATTTGTGGATTCTTCATTTGCGAACTCACCTACTTGCTAAGATTTATTTGGAATGCAAAAGTCAACACTTGTATTGCTTTCTGGTCATTTCCAGACAGGCAGAGAGACAGAAAACTTGAGTCACCTGACCTGCTTTTTCCCAGCTGAAGTCAAACAAGGCAATACTATGCCTTCTTATTTCAGCTCTCATACTGTGAACAACTATGCATTTAGTATCACATCTTTCACATTTGTGTGATTTTTTCAGGTGATTTTGCTGAATAAATGGCAGAAAAACATATTGCTGAAGTGCCAGCTACTGTTCCTAAATGCAATGTGGCTACGATTTGCCTACAGAGAAAATACATGGATTAGAAAATCTGCCTTCAAGGAAAGGAGGGATGGAGAGAGGTTGATGAATGGGTACCAAGTTACAGTTAGATAGGAACAAGAATATCTGGTGTGCCATTGCATAGTGGAATAACTACAGATAACAATAATGTACTATTTCAAAAAGCTACAAGAAAGCATTTTGAATGTTTTCACCATAAAGAAATGACAAATATTTGAAGAAATAGATATGTTTAGCCTAATGTGAACAATGTAGACATGTATTGAAATATCACATAGTATCCCACTAGTGCATATAAATTTTATTTTTATGTATTAAAATAAATTTGATTCAAATATTATAAATAACATATTCATCCATGAGTTTTACATATGAGTTATACTATAGTTTAATTTTAATGAATTAACTCTATAGTATATAAGGTGTTTAAAAAAGAAATAAACATAAAATAAGGTTATGTACTGGATAGTTCACAAAAATGTTGTGACCAGATACTGTCAGGAACCTAATCATGTATTTCCCCTAGGAAAACCAAGTTGATATTCATGTGATTTTATATAAAATAACTACTTAGAGTGATGGCAGTTGACTAAGTATGCTACAATTGAGTATCTGCAAACCCTAAGCATAATTTCTACCACTCTTGTTCTCACTTGAAAACTATCCATTCATATTAATTATATTTATTAAAAGCTGTATTCTCATTTGATTGTACAGATAATGAGCAATTTTTCATGGAAATGGGCAATACAAAAGAAGTCGTCCACTCTTCTGTTAATAAAATGTTTCATATAAAAAATGAGCAGTAAAATAGAAAATGAATAGGTGGAATGCAGAAAAGAAAAGCTAAGAGAAAACTAAAATAACTTACATTCCTATAGCCTGTTAAGTCCCTTCACTTATTTTACCTCATTTGAACCTCTTTGTTAGGTATTTACAAGCATTTCTATTTAAGTTAACGAGTAAGCAAAGAGGCTTAGAAGGATAAAGTCATATCTTTAAAAGAGCATGACTAGAACTAAAGGAGTTGGAATAAGAAATCAAATCTTTTGGCTCCCAATTCTTACAAACATTAAGAAATAACTCTCGCCAGGCATGGTGGCACATGCTTGTAATCCCAGTACTTTGGGAGGCGGAGACCAGAGGATCCGGGTTTGCAGCCAGCCTCAGCTCTCTCGTTCTCTCTCCCTGTCTCTCTCGCTTTCTCTCTCTCTCTCCCTATTTCTCTCTCTCTACCTAGTGAGGCCCTCTGCAACTTCATGAGACCCGGTTTCAAAATAAAGCATAAAAAATAGGGGCGGGGGTGTAGCGCGGAGGTAGAACGCCCCTGAGTTCAATCCCCGGTACCGCAAAAAAAAAAAGAAATAACTTTAAATTTTATTGCACCATGAAAACATGTATTTTTGGCATGCAAAATACTTGCTTAGATAATGAAAACATCCACTTTCTTTAATGAACATATGAACACTTCATGAAGGTTATAATTTTGTAATAGATAACAAAGTCAGAATTTATTTCAATCCAGAGATATATGGTTTAAGTCTCTTACAGTGACTATCAGAGGACATTTATTCTGTAAAATAACTTCCACATTTGCAAGTTTACTATAAAACTTCTCTATGTTTCCAATTTGTACAAAAATAAGTTCCTTCATTCTCTCAATAATATTGCAACTTTCTAGGTGTTTCATAGTCACTTTTCAATGTGACAAATTATGCACATGAACATAGACAAAAAGACAAAAGTAAAATATAAATGTGGATCAGGTAAGAGATCAAAGCCATATTAAACAGAAATGTTTTGTTATCTAACATGCAATTCTCATGTACAACTAGAAAAATGAGGAATAAGATTTCTGCCTGATATTGCTCTGCCTAATTGCAAACACAAAATGGCCACTTAAAAATCTGGTATGCCACATGCCTTATTTTTCATATTCTAACCTATTGATGGCTTAAAATTCCTTGACACTTTCAATAGACCAAGTTCAAAAACACTATATCATTTATTTTAAAAGAGAGGGTTTGGGTTTAAAGGCTGATAACAACATTTCTGTGATGTGTTAATAGAACCATAGCTGGGTGATATATTAGCTAAATCATCTGGTTTGAAGATTTTTATTTAAATTTTATATAAAATTATAATTTATTTTTATTTTTTAAAATATTCCAAATTGGTAATAGCACAAAGTAACTCATTGGATAGTATTTCCTTCTCGTCTCTTCCTTCTCCCCTGACTCCTCCCCTTTCACTTTTTGCTTGTACTTTAACATATTATATTCAATTGTCAGCTATCAGAATGGATGAAAAAGATTGAGGCAGATAAGAACAGTACATATTTTGATTTTATATACTACCATTGAATTGTAGGATTAAAACTTAAATCCAGGGATTTTAACAGGTCAAGTGGTAATCAGGTCCAAGAATGCTGAAGTCCAGACAAGAACAACCCCAGGCAGATCTCTTGATTCCTCCACATGAAAACTAGCCTTATGGAATTTTAGCCACTTAGAAAAAGGTAAAAAGACATTTTTTAATGAACACCATCCAGGAATATACCCAATTTTGTTATATGGTACAAAGAGAAAACCCTTTTTTCAGCTTTTTTTAACACTATACTAGATTGCCATTTTAAACAAACCTTTTAAAAAATTTGTCCTAATTTATATCTTCTTGGAGATATAAAAAGTAATATAGTGATTTTATAGTTAGAAAAAAAGATGTAACTTCCTTAATATTATTGACTTAATGTCTCCTAAACAATAAGAATAAACATATTTCTTTGTCTCAGTGCTTAAGCAGAACATATAATACTATGAGTAAGTAATACGGGATCTATATTTTATGTATACGTAAGCTACAAATACATAGAGAGGACACTATTCTTTTGATGTTATTTTTCCTACTTGATTAATTCAAAGCAAAGCATTACTGCTATAGCTTGAGAAATATTCTGGTGGAGGAGCCCAGGGTTTCTGTTTACTTTTTGATTAAGGTACAAGTAATTTTTATCAAAATGAAGAAAAAATGATATACAAGTGAAATTTTGCAGAAATAGTATGTCATTGAATTTATTTAAACCTTGAGGCACAGAAACAATTTGGTTACATGTAGATACTTAGATTGTAAATTTTATTGAGTCCAACTAAAAGAAAGACACTCAATAAGGGAAGACACACATTTAAATGATGATGGTAGACTGAATTCATACTCCAGCTACATACTTTAACTCAGTATTGCATCTCTTCTTAAGGAAATAAGACAGAAGTGAGGGTCAGGCTAGCTGTAGATCAGGAGCTGTTCACATGGCTAACACTGTAAGTCAGAAAGAACAGGTGGGCCAACAGCTGGCCAAAGACAGACAGGCACAAACGAAGAGGCAGGAGAGAAGTCCTGTTAACAAAAGGGTAGAAAGGGATTTCTGAGGATAGGGTCATAGGTAAATCAATAACCTAATCTACAAGTCAAATAATGACTGGAAATGTTAATGACTAATAATAGTAGTATTAACAAAGTGCTAATGACCAGTTAATGACCATTTATTAAGTGTTAGGCACCATGTAAAAATTCTTGAATACATTAGATGACTGAATCTCCATACCACCCTGAACGCGCCCGATCTGGTCTGATCTCGGAAGCTAAGCAGGGTCGGGCCTGGTTAGTACTTGGATGGGAGACATCCTAAAATTGAATTTTTGGATTTGGTATTTACAGAAGACGTACTAGTGGCCCAAATTTTCTTTATATGCACGTTTTGTCCTCTTGGCAACTTCATGCAGGAGGTGCTATTACTATTGGCAGTCACATTCTAGAGATAACCCACTTACGACCCCGGAAGATCACTGACTCCAACCCACTTGCTTATGTGAGACTATAATGCACCAATAAAAGTATATATATAAAAAGAAAGTCTTGTGACTCAAAATCAGGGAATCTACCTCTTGAATTCATGTTCTAAATCAGTGGTTCTCAGAGTGTAGCATATCAAAAGCGCTTGTTAAAACACATATTGCAAGATCCTATATCTTGAGTTTCTAGCTCAGTCAGTCTGGGGCAGAAGCCAGATACTTGCAATTGTGATGCTCCTGAGTGATGCTAATGCTGCGGGTCTGGGGTTCACACTTGGAAGTCGGTGCTCCAAATCACTACTCTATACACTTTCTTGAGTGTGAGCATGACACCTGCATTCTCTGTTCATCAGTTTTTTGTAAAATGGGTCAAATAAGTCCTCCTTTGAGGGTTGCTTTCAGAAGTAAATGATTAATCCCATGTAAATCAATTAAAGCTAGATCTGACTCATGATGAACACTAAATACTTAAGAAATCTTATTACTTACCAGTAGATTTATAGAGGTGATATTTTAATTAGACGATGATGTTTAAAAAACAGAAAAATACAAATAGTCCTGCCACAAAATACATAACATTTTTTTCGATTCCATCTAATGCACATGGGTTTATCCTATAAGCTTATATAAGAAACACAACCTTACTTTGACCTTAGGTTTTTTTCTAACTTGTAAACAAGAAAAATTATATCATTTACCACAACACAGGAAGGCTGAAAAAATAACTTGTAAAATTATTTTACAGCACTTTGTGAAAATAATGGAGTATATAAAAGCTAATAATAAATTTCACCTTCCTCAAAGAACATTGTAAAATTCCAATACTTCAGCTGATTTACTGTGCTAGCTAAAGTGCTAAAGGCATAGACAAGAATATTTTCTTCTGAACAATCAGCAATGATGTTTTCTTTTTTAATGTATTATCAACATAATTTATAAGTCTGTCTATAATACTGAAAATACATTCAGGTTCTTCACTCATAAATGGCATTTATTATATAATGAAAATTTTAGTGGTTTGAAAATAACTTAAAAGCAAAACAAAAACATGAAAAACTAGATAGACGACACATGCAGAAAATTTAAAAAGGAAAAAAAATCAAGTTTGAAGTTTTTAGAGACTTGAAGTATTTAAGGTTGAGAATGTAGTGAACTTCTTGAAGATGAGTGATCCTTTCTTATTATTTCTTTCTAAGCAATGAAGATTAGCCACATGAACAGACATATCTTTCAGCAGCAATAGCATTAGGAAACATGTGTTTCCAGAAAGAAGAAAGTTGATCTATTGGGGGCAGTTTGAAGCTGATGTGGCTTAGTAGACTAGGTGTCAGAAGTTGTGAATTTTAATCCCTCTCAAACACCACCCTGTACTACTGACTTGGGTGGCCTGAGGCAAGTCAATTGTTTCTTTTGGCATTTAAATGCATCCTTAGGAAAAATGGATGAAGTTACATTAACCTACCACAAATAATTAACTTCATAATTTTGCTTAACTTGCATCACTAATCACATCCCAGCCATTAGGAACTGCATATATCTTTTCCATCATTGTAACTATTTGGAAAACTTCACTGGAGACTAACTGAAATGAGACCAATAACAAAGAAAGCTTACAACCAGTTTAAATTACTAACAAAACACACTTGTAGCCTAATGGAATCATACTATTTTAAAACAAATTGTTATCATATTGATTTATCTGGTGTTCTTTTCTCAAACTTGAACTCAGGATCATCTCAGAAACTGTTAACATTCTAGTATAAAATTTTAAATCTTTGCTCAGTCCTCATTTCTTCCCATCTTATTTTTCCATGTTTTAATTTTTTTTTTAAAAAGTCGAAGCTCAGACAGAAATAAATCAATGGTTGAATTCTGAGTTATTTGGACATACGAGGAGAATTTTCATAACATTATTTTTAAAAACATTAGTGGGCTAAAGAGTAATATTTTGTTGCCTTTTGGAAACCCTTCCACCTACATGAAGAACTTTTGAGGCTCATTTAGAAATATCCTTTCTTTGCTATTCAGCTTCCCTGCTTCTAGGGGTCTAGGGGCGATGGCAGGGCTGTGACTTGTAAGTGTCAGTCAGTAGGTGCTGGAGCCTTTCTTTTCTAATGAGAATAGGATTCCAGACCAAATAAATCACCTTCCTCCCTGTCTGCCTGAGAGAGTAACATCTGAATTAGCCACAGTGTAAAATAACCAGGGATAATTAATTATATGCTTGAAGACAACCCTCATTTACTTCCAACTCAACTACACAGACATCTTCTCTTACAGAAGTTACTAAGAAAATGGCAATGATGCTTGCTATTTTCTTTAATTTTTTGAAGTTTCTATGGTTATTTACTATAACACTTATAATTTTGGCAAGACAAACCTACTTTACCCACTGATTCTATTTTGTTCCCAGTCACCTTCTGTTACATATTTTATTCCATTTTGTTTATCTTTGTCTTAGAACACATTTGCTTTCTCTTAATCGATTTTCTTATATGCCGTAAATTGTCTTATGTTGCGGGGATAGACTCAGAAGAGGAGATGAAATGGTAGGGAACCTTAAAATTTTAAATTTTTTAATAAAATGATATTTTAAATCTTCTTAAAATGTCATTGACGTCCAAAATTCTTATCTCTTTCATGGTTGCATAGGTGAATCTCTGTTTCTGAAGAAAAAAATCTATTAGAACACATTAAAATAGATATTTTGTATTTGTGAATGATCATATTTTTCATTATTAATTTTTGTTCTAAAATAGTCTTCTTAGGTTTTAAGTTAATTTATTTTGAATAATTACCTTTTAATATATGCATTTGTTTATAATTGAACACTAATAAAATAAGAATTGCAGATTGAAGGAAAATACAAAAATGTAAATAATCATAAAGAAAGCATGAAAATCACCTATGAAGATTGAATATGCTAATTATTTAGGAAAAATATATTGTTAGAGATCATTCATAAACATTTACATGTAAAAACAGACTTTTGCTCAAAATCTGTGGAAGTAATTGACATTCACTAATTTATATGCTGTGCTACATACAACTGAATTTAAATCCTCAAAGCAGCAATGACACACATGAAATGTAGAACAGAACTTTAAAGTTCTGCTAATATGAAGATAAATGCAGACATATGGGAGCTAAACTGGCTTCAAAAATCAAAAGTTTCCAGTGAACACGATGAAGGTGTGGTATAGCCATTTAGAGTAGCTGTAGGGAGCCAATCAACCGGGGCCCAAGTCCCATCTGCTTTTTACTTAGTAGGTGTGACCTGAGACTTACACTCTAGCTCTTAGTTTTCTTGTCTGTAAAATGGGATTAATAAAAACACCTATTTCATAGAATTGCTATCAGAACTGTTACTTCAATAATATGCTTCATGAAAGCTCCAATGTTTGAAGGGGAATATTAAATAAAAAGATTTCACAAAATTATTTGGTCAGGAATTCCCCAGTTTTCTTGATGAAGCTCTAAAGAAATAATGGGGCCCTGTGATAATATTTTTGAGAAATTTAGCCATAGGGAGAAGATTTTATTGCATATTTTGTTATTTCAATTATATTATAACTTTGGATATGCATTTAAACCAGAAAAGAATGATACTAACAAAAAAGTAAATAAAAATCCTTTGGGGTAGTCTCTCTACAGCAATGCTAATAATATCTTTTAATTTTTCGTCGATTTTCCATAGATACGCTAAAATTCTTTAAGACCTTAATTCTGTCTAGAATCTTACAATTATTAAGAGGCTTAAAAGATAGTTTCCATTTTATTTTATTATTTGTGACTTTTTCGATTTCAATATGGAATCAGGTATTTTGTCCATGATATTACTTTAACTTACAAGGTGAAAAGTTCTAGTTTTTTTTTTTTTTGCATTGTAATTATACATTTAATAGGTGTCAGGTTAGAAGAGTCATACATGCACACATTGCCCATTTAGCCCTCCCTCAAATCCCGCCCCATTCCCTCCCCATTCCCTCCCTTTAGTGCTTTGCACAGTGATTTGAGTTTTATAAGTTTGGATATATTCCTCATGCGCTTTAGTGTGTTTCCCTCCACCCCCTCCCAACTCCCTCAATTAGGTCATCTTCTTTGTTTATCTAAAGCTTTCACCTTCTTTGTTTGGAGTCCCTTCTAAATTTCCTCCTCTCTAGCTTCCACGGACAGAATTCCAACT
>PVJS01028983.1:0-25117 GCA_004027185.1 Glis glis
GAAGATCTCCTGCCCCGCCTTGGGTTTCCCCACAATGAGAGGGTGGATCCCCAGAAACCGATTCCCAGGGTTCCCTCCCCACCCTAACCCTAGGTCCCTTTTCAAAGACCATTCTACCCCAACAAGGACAGAGGGTGAGGGGCCCAACTGGGTCATTAAATTGGGGAGGGCCTCACTAAGTATCTGAGGCTGGCCTTGAACCTGCGATCCTCCTGTCTCAGCCTCCCAAGTACTGGGATTACAAGCGTGCGCCACCACACTTGGCTACTTTTTTTGTTTTGAAACAGGGTCTCACTAGGTCGATGAGAGTCTCACTACTTGCTGAGGCTGGCCTCGAACCTGTGATCCTCCTGTCTCAGCCTCCCAAGTACTGGGATTACAAGTGTACACCTCCACCACTGGCCACTCTTCTACTTTTTATGTGTTATTTCATTTAATCCTCATAAAAATCCTAGGAGATAGATATTATTAATATTCCCACTTTGGTACTGGGGATTGAAGCCAGGGACATTCTACCTCCAAGCTACACCCCAGCCCTTTTTAATTTTTTTATTTGAAACGGGGTCTCGCCAGGTTGCTAAGAGTCTTGCTAAATTACTCGGGCTGGTCTCAAACCTGTGCTCCTCCTGTCTCAGCCTCCCAAGTACTGGGATTACAGGTTTGTGCCACCACACCAAGCTTAACATCCCCACTTTACCAATGGAAAACTGTGAAAGTACCTTACTTACTTCATAGCTAGTAAATGTCAGAACCAGGGTTCAAGCCTGGCATCTGAGGTCATTCCCTTAATCACTATATTCTGTAAGTCCCATAAGGTAACTGTAACTGCCATTTTGCAGAATGAGAAACAGAGGCTCAAACTTGATTTGTCAGAGCTATGTGTGTGTGTGTGGGGGGGGGGGACGACAGGGGATTGAACCCAGAGGCATTCTACCTCCGAGCTACACCCCCAGCCCTTTGTTTGTTTGTTTGTTTGTTTTGAAACTGGGTCACTCTGGGTTGCCTAGTCTTGCAAAATTGCTGAGGCTGATCTTGAACCTGTGATCCTCCTGTTTTAACCTCCCAAGTACTAAGATTACAGAAGTGTGCCTGGCTTGCCAGAGCCCTTTTTCATGTACTTAGTCTTGCTCATTCATTCAGCCTGGGCCCTCTCTATGACAAGAGCTGGGACGAGCAATGGTAGAGACATACATCTCAGACTCACTCTTTGAGGGATGGTGTCTTATTCTAAAAACTATTTTTCTTAGCCGGGCGTGGTGGTGCACACTTGTAATCCCAGTTCTTGGGAGGCTGAGACAGGAGGATCGCAGGTTCACAGACAGCCTCAGCAAGTAGTGAGACTCCCATCAACCTAGTGAGGGCCTATTTCAAAATAAAAAAATAAAATAGAGCTGAGGGTGTAGCTCAGAGGTAGAATGCCCCTGGGCTCAATCCTCAGTACCTCACAAAAAATAAAATAAAATAAAAATAGGGCTGGGGGTGTAGCTCAGAGGTAGAATGCCCCTAGGTTCAATCCCCAATACAAAAATAAACAAAACAAAACAAAAAACCTTCTTTACTTTCAATTCTCCTCCACCATGTTTTTGTTTTTGTTTTTTTTTTTTTTTTTTTGGTGTGTCTGTGGGGGAGTACTGGGGATGGGATGGAACCCAGGGGCATTCTACTTCTGAGCTAAACCCCTAGCCCTATTTCATCTTTATTCTGAAACAGGGTCTCCGTAGGTTGATGAGAGTCTACTTGCTGAGGCTGTCTTCAAACCTGCAGTCCTCCTGTTTCATCCTCTGAAGCAATGGGATTACAGGCGTGCACCACCACGCCCGGCTCCACCCTGTTCTTTAGGGATCCTATTGGTAGGGTCTTTAGGGGAGGGTCCCTAAAGAAACCTTGTTTCTTGGGTGGCCTCACAGGATCTTTAGGTGTCCAGGGGAAATGGATTAGTAGAACTGTATTAAAAGAACCACTTCCATCCATTTTCAGCAACTAGATGGGGTGTTTCCTGCGTTGGGGCTTCACGCCATCCCCCTCATCTAGCTCTAGCCTAAGGGTGCCTGCTTCTGGCCCTTATTCCCCATCTTGACTCCTTGTCTGTTCCCTTGGCCCTAAGTACAATTCCCTAAGACTGGGTCCCTTCTCTCTACCTCTAGACCACTCCAAATGCCCGCCCATTGAGGTGTTCTAATGTTGCCTTTAATTCTCCAGTGATCTGGGCAATGTGGGCAATTCACCTTATGGCCCTGAGTCTCAGTTTCCTCATCTGTAAAATGGTTTTTGGAATATCCACATCATACGGTTTTTGTGACAATTAGAGGTAATATCTAGGTATGCATAAGGTACCCAATACGTGATGGTTACTACAACTGGATGTCTAAGCTACAGTTTGAACTCATTCTGACCGAGTCTTCCCTGAATGATCTGACCTCAGCTGTCACTGACTCACTCTGAATGTTTCCTTTTTTTTTTTTTTTTTGTGGTACCAGGGATTGAACCCAGAGGCATTCTACCTCCAAGCTACAACCCCAGACCGATTTTATTTCTTATTTGGAAACAGGGTCTCACTAGGTTGCTGAGAGTATCACTAAGTTGCTGAGGCTGGCCTCGAACCTGCAATTGTCCTGTCTCAGCCTCCCAAGTACTGGGATTACAAGCATGCGCCACCACGCCCAGCTTTGAATCTGTTTCTTATCCTGTCAGTTTGAAAGACTCTTACCTTCCTTGACTCCTGTGAAGAAAAGTAGAAGAAAAAAATGGGTCTTACTGTGTGCCAGGGACTTTATGTTACACTCTTTCATTTGATCCTCTTAATAATCTGGTGAGGTAAGTTTGATGAACTCCATCTTATAGATAAAGAAGTTGAGCAAGCACTTAAGCATCTAGTCTTGCCCTCATCCAGTAGGCACTCAGTGTTTGCTGACCTGGTATTTGTCCATTGTCTAAGTAGGTGCTGCTGCTGCTGAGGCTTTCCGGTGTCTCTTGTCTGGTGTCTGGACATACCCCAGAGAGGCCTAGGCCTGAAACAGCACCACCAGTTTCCAGCTTTGGCCACAATCACTGCTCCATGTTCCCTGTCCACATGTACATACCAAACACCCCCAAGTCAACTGAGTATTCGAAGGGACAGCCCAGCCTCCAGTAGCACGGGGGCAGTATAGACGTGTGGCAGATGAAAGGATCAGAATACAGGATGTATTTAGCAAGGAAGCTTAGGAGACATCCCTCGCTGGTCTCCTTGTCCACTTGTCTCTCCATTACTGCCACATCAGTTCTTACAACACAGTTCTGACCATGGCTGCAAATAATTTAGCAATCGTTCATAGTTTTTAGGATCAAGAAATTTTTTTTTTGTAGTACTGGGGATTGAACCCAGGGGTGTTCTACCTCTGATCTAGACCCCCAGCCCTTTTTATTTTTTGTTTTTGAAACAGGGTCTCACTAGGTTGCTGAGAGTTATTGCTATGTTTCTGAGGCTGTCCTCAAACCTGCGATCCTCCTGCCTCCCAAGGACAGATATTACAGGTGTGTGCCACCCCGCCCAGCTTTTTTTTTGCGGTACCGGGGATTGAACGCAGGGGCGTTCTACCTCCGCGCTACGTCCCCGGCCCTATTTTTTATACTTTATTTTGAAACCGGGTCTCACGAAGTTGCGGAGGGCCTCACTAAGGAGAGAGAGAGACAGAGAGAGAGAGAGAGACAGGGAGAGAGAGCGCTGAGGCTGGCGGCCAACCCGGATCCTCCGGTCTCCGCCTCCCAAAGTACTGGGATTACAAGCGTGCGCCACCACGCCCGGCCCCGCCCAGCTTTTACTTCCAGTACTGGGGATTGAACTCAGGGCTGTTCTACCTCCGAGCTAGTCCCTCAGTCCTATTATTTATTTACTTATTTATTTATTTATTATTTATTTGTGGTACTAGGGATTGAACCCAAGGGCACTCTGCCTCTGAGCTACACCCCCAGCTCTATTTTATTTTTTATTTTGAAACAGGGTCTCACCAAGTTGCAGGGGACCTCACTAAGCTACTGAGGCTGGCCACAACCTGCGATCCTCCTGTCTCAGCCTCCCAAGTACTGGGATTACAAATGTGGGTCACTACGGCCAGCTTTATTTATTTATTTATTTATTTATTTATTTATTGGTACTGGGGCTGAAATCCAGACGTCTTCTACCTCCAGCCTACACCTCCAGAGCTAATTTATTTTTAATTTGGAAACAGGGTCTCACAAAGTTGCTGAGAGCCTAAATTGCTGAAGCTGGCTTTAAACCTATGATCCTCCTGTCTCAGCCTCCCAAGTACTGGGATCACAGGTATGTGCCACCACGCCAGGCTTCTATTTTATTTTTGAAACAGGGTCTAGCTAAGTTACTGTAACACACTGGCCTCAAACCTGCAATCCTCCTGACTCAGCTCAAACAAAATTGAATCTTCATTGTTCTATAGAACTTTCTTTGGTTTCCCTTTCACTTCTAGAATGAAGTCCCAGTTTACACTTCTGGATAAAATGAGTTCTTTCCTGGCCCCAGTTTTTGTTGTTGTTGTTTTGTTTTGATTTTTTTCTGGTACTGGGGAATAGAACCCCGGGACATTCTACCTCTGAGTTAACACCCCCAGCCCTTTCTTTTATTTTTTATTTTTTGGTCCTGGGGATTGAACCCAGAGGCATTCTACCCCAAACTACACCCCCCAGCTCGATTTTATTTCTTATTTGAAAACAGGGTCTTACTAGGTTGCTGAGAGCCTCTCTAAGTTGCCGAGGCTGGCTTTGAACCTACAAACCTCCTGTTTCAGCCTCCCAAGTACTGGGATTACAAGCATGTGCCACCATGACCCGCTCAGCTCTTTTTATTATTTATTTATCTATCTATTGTGGTCCTGGGGATGGAACCCAGGGGCCTTCTACCTCTGGGATACACCCCCAGACCTATTTTTTAATTTTTTATTTTGAAACAGGGTGTCACTAAGTTGCTGAGAGCCTCAGTAAGGTGCTGAGGCTGGCTGCAAACCTGTGATCCCTTGTCTCAGCCTTCCAAGTACTGGGATTACAAGTGTGTGCCACCACACCCGGATTTATATTTTATTTTGAAACAGGGTCGCTAGGTTGCTGAGAGTCTTGCTAAGTTGCTGAGGCTGTGATCCTCCTGGGTCATCACCTCTAGCTCTGGCCCACCTTTGCTTTTCCTGTTCATCTGGCCTGAAATGTTCTCAATCTCCCCATCTATCTCAGCAAACTCTACCCTTCCTATAAAGGTATTGATTAGCATGACACTTTGCTAAGTTAGAATGCATTTGAAGCTGGAAGTGGTTGTATCCTACTGTAATCAGGCTGAGACAGGAAGATTGCAGGTTTGAGGACAGCACACAGTAAATTAGAGACACCCTGTTTCAAAATTAAAATAAAAAAGGGCTGGGGATGTAGCTCCAAGGTAGAACACCCCTGGGTTCAATCCTCAGTAACACACACACACACACACACACACACACACACACACACATACACAGGCTAAAAAGTGGATACAATCCAATGTCCATTAAATGCTTAATGGACAAACAAAAAGTGCTATACCCAGTCCGGGCGTGGTGGTGCACACTTGTAATCCCAGTACTTGGGAGGCTGAGACCAGAGGATCCGGGTTCGCAGCCAGCCTCAGCTACTTAGTGAGGCCCTCCGCAACTTAGTGAGACCCTGTTTCAAAATAAAGAATAAAAAATAGGGCTGGGGGTGTAGCTTGGAGGTAGAATGGCCCTGGGTTCAATCCCCAGTTCCGCAAAAAAAAGTGCTATACTCATATAATGGAATATTATTCAACCATTTAAAAAATGAAGTACTGATATGTGATGTATATACATAGGTGAACCTTGAAAATATTTTGCTAAGTGAAAGAAGCCAGACACAAAGGCCATATGTTTTACAATTCCATTTATATAAAATGTCCACAACAGGCAAATCCATACAGAAAGGAGATTAGTGAGTGGTTGCTGGGGCTGGGGGAAGGAAGGGGTGGAGAGGGATAGGGAGTGATTGATAATGAATTTGGGGTTTCTTTTTTTTGGTGCTGGGGATTGAACCCAGGGGTTTTCTACCTCTGAGCTACACCCCCAGCCCTATTTTATTTTCTATTTTGAAACAGGGTCTCACTAAGTTGTGGAGGGCCTCATTAAATTGCTGAGACTGGCCACAAACCTGCGATCCTCCTGTCTCAGCCTCCTAAGTACTAGGGTTACAAGCATGTGCCACCATGCCTTGCTCTGGGGTTTCTTTTTAGGGAGTATAAAAATGCTCTGGAGGCGCACAAAATATGAAGTATTGTACAGTTTTCATAGACAAGGAAATTGAAGCATACCACAATTAAAAATTTTGTGTAAGTTCTAAACACTATCAGATCAAGCTGGGTGTTGTGGAGCACGCCTGTAATCCCAGGAAACTCACTGAGAACCTGAGCTCAGGTTCTTGCTAGGTCGAAGAGAGTCTCACTACTTGCTGAGGCTGTCCTTGAACCTGTGATTCTCCGTCTCAGCCTCCCAAGTAGTGGAGATAACAGGCATAAGCCAGCACGCCCCATTCAGCAAATGACTTTTTATGTAGACCAAAGGCAAAGGAGGGTGGTAGGAAAGCAGGAGTGTTTTAGAGAAGTTGGGGAAAGGTGGCTGCGGTTAGATGTTTAAACTAGCATTACTATTTGGAATCTACTGAACATATACAATGTATCCTGTTTCCTCCATTCCACTATATGATTCCATCTTTACAACCCCTTCACTTTTTTTCTTTTTATTTTTTTTGGCACTGTGGATTGAACCCCTACAGGCATTCTACCGCCGAGTTACATCCCCAGCCCTATTTTATTCTTATTTTGAAATAGTGTCTTGCTAGGTTGATGAGAGTCTCACTACTTGCTGAAGCTGTCCTCAAACCTGCATTCCTCCAGTCTCAGCCTCCCAAGTACTGGGATTACAAGCATGCGCCACCACGCCCGGCTAATGTTTTGTTTTGAAACAGGATCTTGCTAAATCGCTGAGGCTGGCCTTGAACCTGCTATTCTGTCTCAGCCTCCTCTAAAGTGTTAGGATTACAGGTGTGTGCCAATGCACCTGTTCATGACTACTTCACTGTTTTTTGTGTTCGTTTGTTTGTTTTGGTACTGGGAATTGAAACCAGGGGCATTTCTACCTCTGAGCTACACTTCTAGCTCTATTTTATTTTTATTTTGAAACAGGGTCTTGCTGGGTTGATGAGAGTCTCACTACTTGCTGAGGCTGTACTGGAACCTGTGATTCTCCTGTCTCCGCCTTCCAAGTACTGAGATTACAGGCGTGCACCACCACGCCTGACCAGTTCTTTCTATTCTTTGTGAGACCCTCAGTCACTAGAGAGCATTAGTTTTTAGAACATGCCCACCCTTCCCTCTTGTAGTATTAAGTTTCTGCTCTGGGCTAGGTCCCAGGAGGAAAAGGACACCAAGAAGATAAAAATGCAGCTCTAACCACTGGAGAATAAATAGCACACAAAGTGACAAGGCCATGCAGGAAGACCGCAAATTCAAGGCCAGCCTCAGCAATTTAGAGAGACTCTGTCTCAAAAAAAAAAAAAAAAAAAAAAAAAAAAAAAAAAGCTGGGGGTCTAGTTCAGTGGCAGATTGCCCACATTCAATCCCTGGTAAAACACACACACACACACACACACACACACACACAGATGACAAGGCCATAACAGAGGGCCCAACTCGCTGACAAATGTATCCCAGAGAATGTGGGAACATTTGAAGCAGGTGTTTAATAACGAGTAGGAGTTCTCAAAGTGCAGCTGGGAAAGACGTTCCAAGAATCCTCATTAGCATCAGGCCCTAGAGTGGGCAATTCCCTTAGGGCATCTCTAATGCTCAGGTCCATCTAAAGGATTCAAGGTGAAAGGGGGTGTGCAGCGGCTGGCATGGGTCAGGAGAGAAGCAGACCGCGGTTTGGGGCAGCCGCAGACAAGCTCTGCGGACAGATGGGCCTCTCAGGAGGGTCCTCCAGCTCGGCACGAGGTCTGGCCAGGCACTGCTAGAAGGGTGACGAGAAGCTTTCCCATCAACGCCCGCGGGCTGGGGCAAAGGAAGGGTAGAATAGTTACCATGCCATCCTGGGGCCTTCCCTCTGATTGGCCCGAGCTTCCGCAGCCGGAGTCTCTCCGCTCCAAGGGAGGGGGCGGAGTCTCTGTCTAGCGTCACCACTCTTCACCCACACCCCGCCCGGAGCACACCAATCTAGCCATTCACCAGCCCGCTTCGACGGACCCTGTGTGACGTCACGACTCTCTCCCAGCCAACCGCCACGGCGGAGGGGTGGGACTCCACGTCCCTCCCACCGCTCCTCCCTTTTTCCTCCTCCTAGCTCCTTATACCCCTCCTCTTCCCCCATCTCCTTCTCCGGAGGTCCGCCTTCACGTAAGGTTTCAAAAGACTCGTTGCCCAATGAGTAACGGGGAGGACCCGGAGTGGCGGCCTTGTCTGCCAATGCGCAGCGGGCGAGGGCGGAGCGTCCGGAGCGAGCCTGTGACGGTGGGCAGCGTGTGACGCAGTCAGGCCCTCTGCGCGCTGCGCCCGAAGCGGCGGTCGGTAGCGGTGGCGGCGGCGGCGACGGTTTCCTGGCGGCCGCGCGCTGCTGTGTGAGCCGCGGGCGGCGGACGGGCCTGGGCCCTCACTCCTGACACTCCCCGTCCCCCAGCGCACCGCGGTAAGTGGGAGCCGGAGCGGCGGCGACCCGGGACCGGCAGGCTCCTCCCTCAGGGCGGGCGGGTGCGCGGGGCGTCCCAGGCCCTCTCGGCTCCCGAGTCTCGCGCCCCGGCGCGCACCTTGTGGCCCGAGGGCGGGGGCGGGGCCCGCGGCCCAGTGGCCCTGCTTTTCAGGCCCTGGGAGGAAGTGGCACCGGTGGGCGAGGCCCGGGGTCTGCGGAGGCAGCCCACGCGGAGGGAGCGTCCATCTGTCGGGTTGTACCCATTCATTCGCTGAGCGGCGATTGGGGGCCGGCGATGTGCCGGCCTTGGCGGGGGCAGTGCCTTGAGACCCCAGTACTGTCTCCCCGCCAGGACTGTCTCCCCGCACTTCCTTGATCGTCTTGCGGGATGAGCTTTGTCTTTGCCTTCCCCAGAAGGGGGACATGGAGGCAGCCCGAGGGTTAGGGTGTGTGAGTCGGAGTTCGTTAGCTTTTCAAGACAGTATCTGAGATGTAGGGTCGTTTCCGTGGAGTAAAAGGTTCGTTTCTATTTTGTCACACGTTCCGTGTAAACCTAGATGAAGAGAAAGATTTCTGTAGCCATAAGGATCTTAGAAATTATTTAAGCCAATCTCCCTGCACTACAAGTTTTATAGTTGAAACCAAGGCCCAGAGTAAAAGGATTAGCGAATGCCAAATCGTCTAACTCCGTCTTGAAATGTTTCTACTACTCCACCCTCCGTGTATGTTCCAGCCTTCCTTTATTGGGTAATCTCTCGTGGGGGGAGGTGCAGAAGCATTCCGTAGTTAGAAGTAAACATAGCTTTCCATAGTGTTTACAAATTAGTTGCTACCATCTCTTTTCATAAGGTAGAAACCTCATTAGTGGTACTCTAACCTAGACTTAAGAGAGCTAAACTTAAAAGTTGGTTAAAGAATGATGTTATGTATTGAAAACTAATCGATAAAAGTCGTTGGCTAGTGTCCCGTTTTAAATTTGAATTTTTGGCTTGTGTCAACTGTTAGAGAATCAGAGGAAAGAGTCCAGTTAGTGACATACAACATTACTGGAATAGACAACAGGAAATATCTACAAAAACTTAGAAAGTTAGGCAACAGTCACTTTGTAATTGTATTGTGGAACTCATGGCTTCTCCCAGGTGCTAAATTCATAGTGAAGTGTTGTAGTAGGATAAGTCCGGAAAATTAAACTCTATTTTAGAGAAAAGAACTAACTGAAAGAAAGAAAAGAGCAGTGCTCATTCTCTGTGACAAGTTTTAGAAGTTCAGAAAGAAATGACAGTAAATTGGGTGACAGAATGTTTACTTGGTGGAAGAAGGGTAGGATATTTAAAGAGCACAATCAAGTTCGGCACAGTGGCACATGCCTGTAATCCCAGTACTAGTATTTAGGAGGAGTACTAGTACTTAAGAGGCTGAGATGGGAGGATGACAGATTCAAGGCTAGCAGATACCTCAGCAAGACTCTGTTTCTAAAAAATAAAAAAGGCTGGGGATGTAGTTCAGTGGTAGAACACTCTTGGGTTCAATCCCAGTACCACTAAAAATAAAATGAAAAGCAAACCCAAGCTGGATATGACAGTGCATACCCATAGTCCCAGCTATACTTCCAAGGCAGAGGCTGAGGCAGGAGGATGGTTTGAGCCAAGAGTTCAAGGCTAGTTTGGCAACATAGTGAGACTCAATTTAAAAAAAAATAAAAAGCAAAACTTAAGGTTAGACAGGATGAAAGTATTGGGAACTACTTTGATAAAATTTTTTAACTCTTTAAGATTTGATGAAATTAACTTAGTTGCCACTTTGGTTTGTTTACATCAGTCACATTTTACTGTGCTGCTGTTTATATGACAAAGCAAAAACTAAAAACTGGTAGTGCATAAGAGCAGAAGAGAACTAGTCTAAATATTACAAGGTGAAGCCAGGAGGGGTGGTACAAGTCTGTAATCCCAATACTTGGGAGGCTAAGATAAGAGGGTGGCGGGTTCAAGGCCAGCCTCAGCAACTTAGTGAGACCCTGTTTCAAATTAAAAATAAAAGGACTCAGGGTGTAGCTCAGGAGATAGAATACCCCTGGGTTCAATCCCCATTACTAACAATAAATAAAATTGAGTTGGTGTGTTTTCTGAACATTTTCTCAGTTCAAGCATTACCCTCTTCTGGAAAGCTTTTCCTAGCATTCTCTCCCTTGTAAGCTTCCATAATACTTACTTGATACTTCTACTTATAGTTCATCATTTTGTAGTTTAGCTGTTTGTCTTTTGTGTGTGTGTGTGTGGTGGTGGTGGTGGTGGTATTGGGGGTCGAACCCAGGGCCTCAAACATGCTAGGCAAGTGCTCTACCACTGAGCCACACCCCCAGCCCAGCTGTTTGTCTTTTTATTAGACTCTGGTAAAATATTTTTGTCTTATTTTTGTGTTTAGATTACTTGGCATGCTGGGTGTAGTGGCACACACTTGTAATCCCAGTACTTGGGAGGCTGAGACAGGAGGATCGCAGGTTCACAGCCAGCCTCAGCTACTTAGTGAGGCCCTCCCCAACTTAGTGAGACCCTGTTTCAAAAAATAGAATAAAAAATAGGACTTGGGATGTAGCTCATAGGTAGAATGCCCCTTGGTTCAGTCCCTGGTATCACAAAAAATAAAAAAGATTACTTGGCACATAGTAGGCCCTCAGTTAAGTGTTTGCTTAAATTAATAAATAAATATAGAGAAGTTAAGCCTAAAAATAGCCCATAAAGAGGTGGATATTTATGTACTCCTGAAATATGGGGCACTCTTACCTGATTTTGTTCGTGTCCACTAGCTCCTAGATACTAAGGGCAAATATTTTCATGAAACCAAATTTTTGGGAAAAAAAGCAGTCATTATTTTATTGTAATATTACTTATGTGGTGGCAGTTCATCTAGAAGGTGTAGTAGTGTTGATAATTTATAAGAAAATCTGTAAATACGCAATTTGTTGAGAAGTTAGGAGACTAAGAAATTAGCAGTTAACAATTAGTATTAGAGACAGGGTATGAAAACATTTCCTGAGAATTTGGTGCATTCTTTGTATTTGGAATTGACCTGATTCTTTGGTACATAATAAGTGTCCAGAGTAAGATTTCTTGGTTTGGGCACTAATGACACTTTGGGGTGGATAATTCTTTAATGTGGGGGGACTCTTTTGCATATTGTAGGATATTTATAGCAGCCTTCCTCTTCTATCAGATACCCATAACACCTCCTCCCAAGTTGTTAAAAGTCAAAGTCTCAAGGAATTTGTTCAGGTTGTCCCACTTGAGACTACTGCTCTAGTGAAATAGTCTTTTAGTAAAATTATGCCTTTATCTTGTTTGGTGTTTGCTTGTAAAATCAGTTAATAAATTGCATTTTGTTAAAATAAGTTATCCATGAAAAACCCTCAAGTTGTCAAGTTCTGATATTGAAAACTGCAAAGTATGAGTCCTATGGCCACTTTTCTTTAGATTCTCCTTTCATTTCTATGGTAGCTTCCCTTTCTCTGGCATAGAAATCAATGTGTTGTTGAACGAGAATAGGCCGTGGTTTAATAAGCAATATCTGGTTCTGTAAAAGGGGCAAAAGAACGTATAATTGAATTGGTGGTTTTGTTTTCATTTTTTTTTTTTTGCACTGCTGGGGATTGATACCACTAAGCTGTATCTACAGCCCTTTTATTTTATTTATTTAATTAATTTTTTTTTGTGGTACTGGGGATTGAACCCAGAGGTGTTCTTCCTCTGAGCTACACCTCCAGCACTATTTTATTTTTTATTTCGAAACAGGGTCTAAGTTGCTGAGGGCCTCCCTGAATTGCTGAGGCTGTCCTTCACCCTGTAATCCTCCTAATTCAGCCTCCTGACTACTGGGATTATAGGCATGTGCCACCCATTCCTTGTCCCATCATATCTTTTACCCATACCTTTTTAAAGGTTTGTAACAATTTGGAATCTGAAACCATGTCATTGAATTTATGTGCCCTGTTATATTAAGATTCATTGGTCTATCTCATACTCTGAATGTGTCATTACTCATGCATAATTTTATAACCTCATTCATTGGTCATTTGGAAATTAATTTCTTCACTGAGTTATGCAGATCTTCTACATGTTGACAAATTTAAATATACAGTGGTTTCTATTTCCATTCATCTCATCAGATAACTTTTTTTTTTTTGGTACTGGGGATTGAACCCAGGGGCATTCTACCTCAAAGCTACACCCCCAGCCCTATTTATTTTTTATTTTGAAACAGGGTCTCACTAAGTTGCAGAGAGTCTCACAAAGTTGCTGAGGCTGGCTGCGAACCTGCGATCCTCCTGTCTCAGCCTCGTGCACCACCACGCCCGGCTCAGATAACTCTTTTTAAGAATTAGGAAACTGAAGGCCAGCTGCACACCATAATCCCAGTATTAGGGAAGCTGAGACAGAAGAATCGCAGGTTCGAGAACAGCCTCAGCAATTTAGCAAGACCCTGTTTCAAAATAAAATATTGATTTTATTGGGGATGTAGCTCAGAGGTAGAATGCTTCTGGGTTCAATCCGTGCCACCAAAACAAGCAAAAAATTGGGAAGCTGATAAGCCCATGATGGCAAATACAATTTTTTAAATTCTGATTTTTGCATCAAATCTTAATAACCATAGTTTGTCATTCATTCTTTGAAATACGAAAGGGTTTTCCATGAAAAAGAAAAAGAGCTAATTCAGCTCTCAAAAGTAATCACACAAGTGTTTTTCCTTGAATCAGCTCTTCTTTCAGTATGCAGAAGTGCTTGTGAGTACTTCTCATTTAATCCTAAAGAATATTACAGATTATTAAATGGTGTAATGAAATGTTGAGAATTAATACAATTAATAATTTTTTTTTTTTTTTTTTGCGGTACTGGGGATTGAACCCAGGGACAGTCTACCTCTGAGCTACACCCCCAGCCCTATTTTTTGTTCTTTATTTTGAAACAGGGTCTCACTAAGTTGCGGAGGGCCTCACTAAGTAGCTGAGGCTGGCCACAAACCTGGATCCTCCAGTCTCAGCCTCCCAAGTGCTGGGATTACAAGCGTGTGCCTCCATGCTTGGCTCAATAATTTTTACTGCTTTATAAAGGACATTCTTTGGTGAAAGTAGACCTTTTCTGTACTGTTAAGTGGGTAGTAGAATTCAATAATTATTACTACAGTTTGAGGCCATGTGCTCAGATTCCAGCATTTTTACACAATGTTGCTTTTGCACCACAGGGGGAGAAAAAAAGCAAATAATGCATTAGTGGTTTGTTTTGTTTTGAGTTGGGGTTTTGCTCTTTTGCCCAAGGTGGTCTAGAATTCCTGGGCTTTAGAAATCCTCCTGCCTCAACCTCCCAAGTAGCTGAGACTGTAGAAGTGCACCATCATGCCCAGCTCATGCCTTAGTTTTATTATTAAAATAGTTTTGACTTCAGGGGCCCCCTGAAAGAAGTCTTCTAGATATTTAGGTCCTTGGATCACACTCTGAGGACCACTAATGTAGAATGAATTTTCATACTAATTAATTCATAGAGCCCTAAGCTTTAGAGGGGTGAACGGGAGGGGTTCTACTGTACCAAGAACAAAACAAAACCCTACTTTTGAGGAGCTCTAGTTTGAGACAACTTTGTCTTAATAGTCTTTTAGGGTAGGCCATATAATCACTATTGTGTAGATATAGAAGTTCTTGAGGTCAGACTCAATCAGGCATGACTTACTACAATTACACAGTAGCAAGTGGCAAAATTTTTTTTCCTTTTTTTTTTTCTTTTGGTGTGTGTTACTGGGAATTAAACCATTCTACCTCCAAGCTACACCCCCAGTCCTATTTTATTTTTTTATTTTGAAACAGGGTCTCGCTAAGTTACTATATACTGCTGGACTAGAACCTGCAATCCTCCTGTCTCAGCCTAAGTACTGAGTGTACCACCATACCCAGCTTTTTCTTTTTTTTTTTACCTTTTTCTTTTAAATTAATTTTAGATTTACAGAGAGTTGCAAAGATAGCAATAAATGGCAGAGAGATTTAAACACAGATTGTCTCACTGCAAAGCTAATATATTCTTTTCACTGTTTGTAAGTGATGAATTTTGTGTTAAGGGGATGAAGAAAATGCTGCTCAGTACTGTTAGGAAAGAATGAGGTTAGATACTATAGAGTCTTTAAAATTTATACCCCAAGAACAAAGTCAAAATGCTTTATATCAGAGCAACAAACAGGGCATATTCTCAAGTGGCAGGTATAGGTATAGCAACAAATGTATTACATAACTAAACAACTGGGAGATACTAGTTTATGTAATTGGTGTTGGAAGGGGGAGAGTGATTTTTTTTTTGAGGGGGGTACTGGGTAGTGAACTCAGGAACATTCTATCTCAGCTACATCCCCAGCCCTTTAATTATTATTTTGTGTGTGTGTGTGTGTGGTACCAGGGATTGAACCCAGGGGCATTTTACTTCCAAGCTACACCCCCACCCCTATTTTTTTGTTCTTTATTTTGAAATGGTCTCCCTAAGTTGCGGAGGGCCTCACTAAGTAGCTGAGGCTGGCCGCGAACCCGGATCCTCCGGTCTCCGCCTCCCAAGTACTGGGATTACAAGTGTGTGCCACCATGGCCTGTCTTTTTTTTTAAATTATTATTATTAGTGTGTGTGTGAGAGTACTGGGGATTGAACCCATTCTCCCTCTGAGCTACACCCTCAGCCCTATTTTATTTTTTGTTTTTGTGGTACTGGGATTGAACCCTGGGGCATTCTACCTCCGAGCTACACCCCCAGCCCTATTTTATTTTTATTTTGAAACAGGGTCTTGCTAGGTTGATGAGAGTTTTACTATTTGCTGAGGCTGCCCTCAAACCTGTGATCCTCCTGTCTCTGCCTCCCAAGTACTGGGATTACAGGTGTGCGCCACCACGCCCAGAAAGGGTAGTGTTTTTATATTAATAAAAGTCTGAAGGGTCTAATCTGGAACAGTCTTCTGAAGCAGGTGAGGCTTCAACAATAATTTTTAGAAAGAAAAAGGGGCATAATTTTTAGAGGAATGAATGTTCTAATCAAGGGAACACGTGGCTTGGTTAAGGGAATCCATCACAAGAATGATAATGTAAAACAATTAGTATGTAGCAGATAGTTCTGCTGGAATATAATATTTGGAGATTAAGACGTTAATCTCTTTTTTTTGGAATTCTACCCAGCTGTCATGTGTCATCTCTCCCTTCTCATCCAAGGCCACAATTGACAGTAATTTTTCCATTTACTTTAATTGTGGGTGGTAACTTTTGCCTTTCTTAGTATTTATATTAAGCTCAGATGAGAGAGTGTATGAAAAAGTGCTTTGTAAAGTGGAAAGTATTCTAGTTCATTCAGCTAGTAAATATTTCTTGTTTTGTGCTTTGCTGATATAAAGGAACTCAGTGAAGTGGAAAGGAAAAATTATTTTCCTTTTGTTAACTTTCTGGAGTTCAGAGAACAGCAATCTGGAAATGTCTTGGAAAGCCAGCTTAGTTGTTCAGATAGTTCTTAAAGTTGGCAGTTACTTGAAATTAACCATGTTTTGGGATCTGTCTACCACTTTTTTTTTTTTTTTTTGTGGTACCGGGGATTGAAACCAGGGGCATTCTAACTCTGAGCTACACCCCCGGCCCTATTTTTTATTTTTTATTTATTTTATTTTATTTATTTATTTTTTTTTTTGCGGTACCGGGGATTGAAGCAGGGGCGTTCTACCTCCGCGCTACGTCCCCGGCCCTATTTTTTATGCTTTATTTTGAGACCGGGTCTTGAAGTTGCGGAGGGCCTCACTGAGGAGAGAGAGAGAGACACGGGGAGAGAGAGTGAGAGCCTAGGCTGGTTGCAAACCCAGATCCTCCGGTCTCCGCCTCCCAAAGTACTAGGATTACAAGTGTGCGCCACCACGCCCTGCCTCCTATTTTTTTACTTTATTTTGAAACCGGGTCTCACGAAGTTGCAGAGGGCCTCACTAAGTAGCTGAGGCTGGCCATGAACCCAGATCCTCCGGTCTCCGCCTCCCAAGTACTGGGATTACAAGTGTGCGCCACCACACCCAGCTTGTCTGCCACTTATGGGCAGAAAATTAAATTATTTTGTTGTACTCAGAGTTAATAAAGCTCACAAAAGTTAGGTATATAAACCCAGACATTAGTTTATTGAGCTTCATTTGAGACAGTGGGTGAATATATTTCTGTTTACTGATTGGAATGTGATGTGTATTTAGAATATCTTTCTCCAGTATCAGTGGATCTGAATACTAATTAGAAGATTGTTGGGAGTGTAAAAGTGTAGAGAACAGAATAGAATTAAGGCTAAAATTAAAGGTCGTCTTTTTTTTTTTTTTTGCGGTACCGGGAATTGAACCCAGGGGCATTCGACCTCCGAGCTACACCCTTAGCCCTATTTTTTAATCCTTTTTTTTTTTTTTTTGCGGTACCGGGGATTGAACACAGGGGAGTATGCCCCCGGCCCTATTTTTTATACTTTATTTTGAAACCGGGTCTCACGAAGTTGCGGAGGGCCTCACTAAGTAGAGAGAGATGGAGAGAGCTGAGGCTGGCTGCGAACCTGGATCCTCCGGTCTCTGCCTCCCAAAGTACTGGGATTACAAGCGTGCGCCATCACGCCCGGCCTTTTATCCTTTATTTTGAAACCGGGTCTCACAAAGTTGGGGAGGGCCTCACTAAGAGCTGAGGCTGGCCTCGAACCTGGATCCTCTGGTCTCTGCCTCCCAAGTACTGGGATTACAAGCATGCACCACCACGCCCAGCTGTAAAGGTCTTATGCATAGCACTATTTCACTTTTACTTTTTTTTAAATATGACTTATTTAGCTGGGTGTGGTAGTGCACAGTTGTAATCCTAGTACTTGGGAGGCTGAGACAGGAGGATTGCAGTTTCACAGCCAGCCTCAGCTACTTAGTGAGGCCCTCTGCAACTTAGACCCTGTTTCGAAAGAAAGAATAAAAAATTAGGCTGGGGATATAGCTTGGAGGCAGAATGCCCCTGGGTTCAATTCCCCAATATGAAAAAAAAGCCTTATTTAAAAAATTGTGCCCTGTGTGGTGGTACACACCTGTATCCCATTACTTGAGAGGCTGAGAAAGGAGAATTTCAGGTTCGAGGACAGTCTCAGCAATGTAGGTAGACTTTTAGCAACCTAGTGAAACCCTGTTTCAAAAAAAAAATTTTTTTTGGTACTGGGGACTGAACCCAGGGGCATTCTACCTCTGAGCTACACCCCCAGCCCTATTTTATTTCTTATTTAGAAACAGGGTCTTGCCTAGGTTGATGAGAGTCTCACTACTTGCTGAGGCTGTTTTTGAACCTGTGATCCTCCTGTCCTAGCCTCCCGAGTACTGGGATTACAAGTGTGCACCACCGCATCTGGCTTCAAAACAAAAAAATTTTAAAAAGGGCTGGGGGCAACTTAGTGAGACCCTGTTTCAAAATAAAAAATAAAAAGGGCTGGCAGTGTAGTTCAGAGGTAGAATGCCCCCTGGGTTCAGTCCCCAGTACCACACACAAAAAAGTGGGGGCTGGGGGATGTAGCTCTGAGGTTGAATGCCCGAGTTACCACAAAATAAGTAAGTAAACTGCGATAAGTAGGTCCATCCATAAAGGGAAAAGGGATAAAAGTTAATATAGAGCAGCCGTGGTGGCGCGCACCTGTAATCCTAGTACTTGGGAGGCTGAGATAGGAGGATCACAGGTTTGAGACCAGCCTCAGCAATTAGCAAGACTCAAAAACCTAGTGAGACCCTTTTCAAAACAAAAAATAAAAGGGGCTAGGGGTGTAGCTCAGAGGTAGAACACTTCTGGGTTCAATCCCCAGTACCACACACACACACGAATAAATAAAAGTTAATCTCTGCAGGAAATTTCATCTAGGCCATCAAGATGCCTAGATGGTTTTTGGTATAGGCCAGGTTAATGTAATATATATATATATATATATATATATATTATATACATACATACATACATACATACACATACATACATGTACACATACTGGGGATTGAACCCAGAGGCATTCTACCTCTGAGCTACACCCCCAGCCCTATATTTATTTATTTATTTTTTTGGTGGTACTGAGGATTGAACCCAGGGGCATTCTACCTCTGAGTTACACTCCCAGCCCCATTTTATTTTTATTTGGAAAAAGGGTCTCAGGTTTTGGTAGGTTGATGAGAGTCTCACTACTTGCTGTTACTGTCCTCAAACCTGCGATCCTCCTGTCTCAGCCTCCCAAGTACTAGGATTACAAGCATGTACCACCATGCCTGGCTTATTTTTTATTTTGACACAGGGTCTCACTGGGTTGCTAAGGTTGGACACGAACCTGTGATCCTGCTGTCTCAGCCTCCCAAGTACTAGGATTACAGTTGTGCACCACCAGGCCTGCCTAAGTTAATGTATTTCAGAGGATAAAGAGTTGAATGGATTTAGCCTTTTTTTGTGTGTGTGTGTGGTGCTGGGGATTGAACCCAGAGACATCTATTTCTGAGCTACACCCTTATCCCTATTTAATTAAATTAATTTATTTTGTGGTGCTGGGGGATTAAACCCAGGGGCATTCTAACTCCAAGCTGTACCCCAGCCCTATTTTATTTTTTTATTTGGAAACAGGGTCTCACTAAATTGCTGAGAGCCTCACTAAGTTACTGTGGCTGACTTCGAACCTGCAATCTTCCTGTCTCAGCCTCCCAAATACTAGGATTACAGGTGTGTACCACCAAACTTGGCCTTATTTTAAATTTTGAAACAGGGTCTCACTGAGTAGCTGAGGGCCTTGCAAAGTTTCTGAAGCTGTCTTTGAACCTGCAATCCTCCTTGTTTAAGCCTCCCAAGTACTGGGATTACAACCATATATCAGGCTGTGATGTTATAGAAGGTTTCAACTAATCCTATGGAAAGCTGAAAGCTGAATCACCCTTTAGAATTATCCTGAGTTGATGCCAAGGGTCCTGGCCTTGGCTGTGGATATTGTCTCAGGAAGGGGGTATGACCTTGGGTGAGGCAGTCTTCTGTGGCAGTTCTAAAGAGGACTGATAGCTAAGAGTTATCTTCTGGAAACACTTTCCTGGTTCAACAAATCTTCCAGTTCTAAAGGAAGATCTGCGTAGTTGGTGTTTAAGTGTCCATTATTGGGAGTGAGCGTCAAGATGGATATGTGCAAAGAAATCATAGTATGCTGTAAAAGCTCAGAGGAATGACTAATTGGCAGAGGGAGTTATGGAGGGCTTATAGAAGAGATAACATTTGAGTTAGGGTTTAAAGAGTGAATTAGAAAGTTGTTTGGCAGGTGCAAAAGTAAAGAGGGTAATTTTCATTGAGTCAGTGAAAGGAAAAAGAATGACTTGAAGGGCAAAGGGTTAAAATGTTAGCTATTCTTTAGTTTCTAGCATGATAAAAACTACAATGCCATCTCCAAAATCTTAATTTGCTTATTGTCTTTTTTTTTTAGTACTGGATATAGAACCTAGGGCCTTGTACATGCCAGGCAAGTGCTCTTTTGCTGAGCTACGCATCCATAACTGTGTGTGTGTGTGTGTGTGTGTGTGTGTGTGTGTGTGTGTGTTATTGGGGATTGAACCTAGGGGCATTCTACTTCTGAGCTACACCCCCAGCTGTATTTTATTTCAGGGTCTCCCTAAAAGTTGTTGAGGCTGGCCGGGAACCTTTCATCCTCTTATCTCAGCTTGTAATTGGGATTACAGGCATGTGTCACCACACCCGACTCCATAACCCTTTTAAATTTTATTTTTTTTGTGGTACTGGGGATTGAACTCAGGAGCATTCTACCTCCAAGCTATACCCCCAACCCTTTTTTTTTTTTTGCGGTACCTGGGATTGAACCCAGGGACGTTCTACCCTCAGGGGCGTTCTACAGCCGCGCTACATCCCCAGCCCTATTTTTTTTTATACTTTATTTTGAAACCGGGTCTCATGAAGTTGTGGAGGGCCTCACTAGGTAGAGAGAGAGAGAGACAGAGAGCGAGAGAGAGAGAGAGAGCTGAGGCTGGCCATGAACCTGGATCCTCCGGTCTCCGCCTCCCAAAGCACTGGGATTACAAGCGTGCGCCACCACGCCCAGCTCCAACCCTTTTTAAATTTAATTTAATTTTTTGTTTTTTGGTATTTAGGATTGAACTCAGGGGCAGTCTATCTCTGAGCTACATCCCCAGTCCTGTTTATTTTTTAGTTTGAAACAGTGTCTCAATAAGTTGTAGAGGTCTGCTAAATTGCTGCCTGTCTGGTCAACCTGGGATCCTCCTGTCTTAGCTCCCAAGTACTAGGATTACGGCCACTACACCTGATTTATTTTTTGCTTTGAAACTGTCTCGCCATGTCACTAAATTGCTGAGTCTATGACAACCTGTGATCCTCCTGTTTCAGTCTCCCAAATACTGGGATTACAGGCATGTGCCACCATGCCTGGTTCTTAAATTTTATTTTAATTTTTTAATTTTTTTGCGGTACTGGGTATTGAGCCCAGGGGCATTCTACCTCCAAGCTACACCCCCAGCCCTATTTTTTATTCTTTATTTTGAAACAGGGTCTCACTAAGTTGCGGAGGCCTCACTAAGTTGCAGAGGCCTCACTAAGTTGCGGAGGCCTCACTAAGTAGCTGAGGCTGGCCACGAACCCGGTTCCTCCGGTTTCAGCCTCAGCCTCCCAAGTACTGGGATTACAAGCGTGCACCACCACACCGGCTTACATTCTATTTTGAGACAGGATCTCACAAAGTTGCCCAGGCTAGTGTTGAACTTGGAATCCTGCTGCCTCAGTCTCACAATTAGATGGGGTTAGATGAGATTACAGGTATGCTTGTCACCATGTCCAGCCATAGTGATAATTTTTAAGAAAACACTTTTTCCTGTATGATAAATGAGACTAAACCAAGTTCATCCTTTCCAGAACTAAGAAGATAGGATGAGTTTGAATGAGAAGCTTTTTTCCATGAGTCTAAATTGGACTTGATAGCTGAGCGTGGTGGTGCACACCTGTAATCTCAGTACTTGGAAGGCTAAGGCAGGAGGATCGCAAGTTCGAAGCCAGCCTTGGCATCTTAGCCAGGCTCTCAGCAACCTAGGGAGACCTTGTTTCCAAATAAGAAATAAAATTGGGGTGGTGGTGTAGCTTGGAGGCAGAATGCCTCTGGGTTCAGTCCCCAGTACCACAATAAATAAATAATAAAAAATAAATTGGACTTGTTCCCTCCACTGTCCCTTGTTCTTGGGTCTGAACAGATAAATTTCCTTAATATACTACATGTGTTCTTGCTTGTTGTATATTACTGTCCTAGGATTGTGGTTATCTTATCCATGGGCAGTTAGAAGGTAGGTTAAACTGTGGTTCCACCACTTAAGACTTCTTTGACCTTTGGAAACTGATCCTGTTTTTTCATCTGTAAACACAGAAGATACAAATGATGATGTATGATACTAACCTGTATAGTTGTTGCAATGACACATAAATGAGCTTGTAAGTGGTGAGGTGTTTCTGAAGATATTATTGTATTGCTGCTTAAAAATCGCTTTGTGCGGGGCATGGTGGCGCACGCTTGTAATCCCAGTACATGGGAGGCTGAGACCGGAGGATCTGGGTTCGCGGCCAGCCTCAGCAATTTAGTGAGGCCCTCTGCAACTTAGTGAGACCCTATTTCAAAATAAAGATTAAAAAATAGGGTTGGGGGTGTGGCCCGGAGGTAGAATGCCTCTGGGTCCAATCCTGTACTGCAAAAAAAAAAAAAAATCGCTTTGTGACCCTGGCATGGTGGCACACGCCTATAATCCCAGTACTTGGGAGACTGAGATTGGGGAGGAGGATCACAGGTTGTTGTAGGCCAGCCTCAGCAATTTAGCCAGACCCTGTTTAAAAATACAAAATAAAAAGGGGTGGGGTTGTAGCTCAGAGGTAGAATGCTCCTGAGTTCAATTCCCAGTATAAAAAGAAAAAATTCCTTTGTGAAATATATGTATGATGATAGATTTCTCTGTCAGGATAAGATTATTAAAAATCAAAATCTGATTGTTAGGGGCCATGGAACTTAATGTCTATAGAACCTAGTGTAGCCCCAAACAAGTTAATACTAAAGGCTTCTGTAAGGACAGTTTCACAGAGGAGAATTAGTAGCTTTTGAATTCTGACATGTATGCTGTATTACAAAAATGTCAGGTTTACATTACCAGATTGCTGTTCATGGGGGGCGATTGAGAAAATGGATGGCAAATTTAGCATAACTAGATTGCAACTGGAAATTTTTGTTTTAATGATGATGGGTCCAAAATCTTAGTCAACTGATACAGGAAAGTAGATCAAGTAGAGACTGTGACTCAAGACAATAATATGAGAGAGATTGCAATCAAAATGAATTAATTGAAAAAATAAGCTGGGTGTGGTGGCACATGCCTATAATCCCAGTACTTGGGGAGGCTGAGACTGGAGGCCAGCCCCAGCAATTTAGGGAGACCTTCAGCAACCTCGTGAGACCCTGTTTTGAAATAGAATAGGGCTGGGGGTGTGGCTTGGAGGTACAGTGCCCCTGGGTTTGATAGAAAAAGTAGAATTGGTTGAGACATCTAACCCCTAGCACAACTGTCAGTTCTGAATGAACTGTTGAAAAGCCTATATAGATGGATCCACAGAAGTCTAGATTGCTGCTAAGCAGCTCTAAGAAAATTTCCCGTGGGATAAGAGTCACCACTTAATATGGTAAAGGCCTGATCTGTCACGTTGGCTTTTTGTTTTTTTCTTTCCCTTTTTATTTTTTATTTTGAAGCAGGGTCTTGCTAGGTTGCTGAGAGTCTCATAACAATGCTGAGACTGGCTCAAACCTATAATCCTCCTGTCTCAGCCTCCCAAATACTAGGATTACAGGAGTGTACCACCATGCTGGAGTTGCTCTTTTACTTTGTTGACATCTGATACAATGGGAAGATAGGAAATTTAAAGCACATCTCATTACACAGTAAATGATGATTGTATAGAATATAATTGTCCAGTTTTAAGGATATGCTTTAGAATCACTTGAACGTTTTCAAAATACTTATGTCTATACACCATCCCAGACGTTTCAGTTCAGTATTTCTGGAATAAGGTCTGGGGGTGGGGTGTTTTGAAAAGCTTGTCAGCTAATTCTGATGTGACCCTTTGGAACTACTGACTTTAGTGAGCTTTGCTTAATCAAAGGAGTTGTTCAGTTCCTAGATGTTGGTATAAAGAACTTGAGGTTTTTTTCCTCTAGAAAATTTTAGAGGAGAGAATATCAATTTAAGTGACAGCCTCATCTTTTTCAATGTTATGTACAAAATTTTCAGGCATTATGACACCTGGAAATACTGGGACTCTAGAACATTGTGGGAATCAACTCAGAATATAATATTTATTATACAAATATGGAATGATTTCACTAAAAGTCTATTCATTGTGCTCATTATTTGTATATAATAAATAAGCTGGGCGTGGTGACTCATGACTATAATCTCAGTACTTGGTAGACTGAGACAGGAGGATCACATTATACCTGTCATAAAACCCAGATAGCATGATTGACTGTTTTTTTCTTTACTTTTTTCTTGGTACTGGGAATTGAACCAAGGGGAATTCTATCTCTGAGCTACATCCCCAGCCCTATTTTATTTTTTATTTTGAAACAATTTTGCTAAATTGCTGAGACCCACCTGGAACTTATGATCTTCCTGTCTCAGCCTCCCAAGTACTAGTATTATAGGTGTGCACCATTAAACCTGGCATGATTGTTTTTAGAGTTTTTGTTATGTTTTGCTTAATTTTGTTTTATAGTGCTTGGGGATCCAACCCAGGTTCTTACACATGGTAGGCAAATTCTATAACACTGAGCTACATCCCTGACCCTATTTATTTATTTTTTGAGACAGTCTCACTATGTTGCCTAGGTTGGCCTTGAACTTACTCCTGCCTCAGCCTTTTGAGTAGCTGGGATTACAGGCAAGTGCCATACCCACAGCAAGCTTTTGAATAAGCTATACTGTTAATGTGTATTTATTCAAATAGAAGGGGAAGAAACCCCTAACTTATTTGTAGTAATTGAAACAATTTGATTCAATTTACTTTTGAATAAATTATACTGTTAAAGCATGTTTATTCAAATAAAAAGGGGGGACCCAAACTTCTTTGTAGTTGTTGAAACAGTTTGATTCAGTTCATTAAGTGACAAGGCATAGTTTGGATCAACTGAAGGAAAATCATTTCTATGAAGTGAGGGTTTTCATCAAGGATTTTCTGTAATGTTCTTAGAAGTAGAAGGAGGTTGATAAATAGCAGATCATATAGAATAGTCTTTTTTTTTTTGCAGTACTGGGGATTGAACCCAGGGGCATTCTACCTCCTGGCTACACCCCCAGCCCTATTTTTTTTTTTTTTT
>PVJS01028984.1:0-25117 GCA_004027185.1 Glis glis
AGAGAGAGAGAGAGAGAGAGAGAGAGAGAGAGCTGAGGCTGGCCGCGAACCCGGATCCTCCGGTCTCTGCCTCCCAAAGTACTGGGATTACAAGCATGTGCCACCACGCCCGGGCTCAGTACTTTCAAGAGGAGTGGTCCTAGGTGAAATTAAAAAGCAAAAATGAGGACTCTCTTTGTATTGTGATGCACTGTTATTATATCTAGAGATGGTTGAATATTGTGATGAATTGTTCTACTAGAATAATAACTTGTATCATTCATACATTTATTTTGATACTGGGTATTAAACCTAGGTGCATTCTCCCTCTGAGCTATACCCCCCACCAGCCCTTTTGACTTTTTATTTTGAAATAGGGTCTCCTTGAAATAGGAGACCCTATTTCAAAATAGAGCTTCTCTTCTGAGGCTCACCTCAAACCTATGATTCTCCTGTCTCAGCCTCCATGTACTGGGATTACAGGCATGCACCACTACACCCAGTTCATAACATCTGTATCAAGATTACCTCTTTAGGTACTGCAACCTGGTCTCATCACTGAGGTTAACATTCTTACTAGATCTTTTATATGTTCATGTTTATCCAGGTTACACTCTGAGTCTTTTATTTTCTAAATCCACACAGTCTCTCTGAAAGTTCCTTTAACTGGCATTTCTACAAACCAGCTGATCTATATGTTGATAATTCCTGAAAATATATACTCAGCCCAAACATCTATTCTTATCTTCTTCTAGCATCCTTCCACTTAAATATCTTCTAGACTTCTACAAACTGACAAGCCCCAAATTGAATATACCATCTCATTCTCCTGTCTGCTCTTCCTCTGTCTCCTGTTTCACTGATTAACCTGCTCAGTTACTGGAGCCATAACCAAGTTTTCATAGTGGCCCCCCCCACCTTTCACATCTCACCCATCTAAATGTTTTTCTAGCTATCATCATATTCCAGATTCTCACTACCTCAAACCTGGATTTTTTCAAAACCCAACTCTGCCCCATCTTGTCAATCTCAGCAGTGTTCATGACTCACACTCTTTTCTCCCTTCTACACGTCCCCTACCTGACACACATACACATATTTCTGTTGAGTAACTCATGAATCAGACTTCTGTTTTTCTCCTACAAGATTTTATGATCCCCTGAAATCCTTCTAGGCTGTGTTACTGTCCTCTTTTAACATCTCCCAACTTTTCCGTGCCTCCTCTTGTTATAGTATTTTTCTCAATCCATTCCTTTCTACCTCTATAACAGATAGAGATTGTCTACCTTCTTCAACATGGTTTATTCAGTAATTTCATTCAGTAAATATTTGAGCAAGCACAATATTTGGCTCAAAAAAAGCATACAAATATCTAAATTGAATGAATTGATTAATTGCAAGTTTCCAACAATTTGGAGGAACATTCAAACCTGTGATTTTTAAAAAGCTGATAAACTTTAAAATGATTTAATGCTATCAGCAACCTTTATTTCAATTCTTTTCTTTAATTCCTAACATACATGAGTCTGTGTGTCATCTGGTGCCACTATCAAAATGGCCAATTTTGAACATAAGCAATGCTGGCCTTTGCTTCTTAAGAAGAGAGGTCCATGTGTACCTTAACCCATGAATCCTCTTCTTTTTGCAAGGGCTTATGTGTAGGGCTTCAGGGTACACAAAAGAGTGATTAACTGTTTTTCAAGGTGCTACTGGGCAATCTGATGCTGTGACAAAAAAAAATGTTGGCAACTATAAATTTGAAGGCAATAGATCTGCATTTTCCAAAAGCAGCACAGCTATGTATAATCATTTATGCTTTGCATTTTTAAGTATCATTTGTATGTTGGGTAAATGAAATATATCTTTGTCTGAATTCTTCAGATATAATCAATCAATCAATTATCTTACAGTACAACCTAAATTCATGGAAAATATTTGATAAAAAGTAATTTAGTAATCAATCAGAATGGCTAGCAGTAATGGATTTCTCCCTCACACGTGGGGAACTTACATAGAGTCATATTATCACTTGTCTGCTGAATGTGTTTCCTTAAAGCAGAAAGAATTCTCAGTCACAAGACCCTTTATTCTCCACTAAAAAAAAAAATGCAGGTCATTTCAAGTTGTAGAAACACAAACCAAACACATCTACGTTTTTCTGATTTTTATCAATTATCCAATTTTCATGACTGAATTTAAACCTGGGGAAAGAAAGGTTCATAATAAAAATTGAGGCAGACTCTTAGCAGTAACAAAGCGGATAGATGTCCTGTAGAACTTCTTATTGATAATGAATTCTCCATTTACCGAGGGAGACAGAGGGAAGCATTTCTTGGCAAATTATACTCTCGTCTGCGCTGCTGCCAAATGAAATACTTGAACAAGTGCAATTCCACATCCTACGCTTGATGCGAGTCTAATGTCACTATATTTGGAATGAAACATTGCTCAAAAGTTGGTAACAAAAATGTTTTTGTTTTTAACAGGTCTCAACTGTTTCGCTTCTCCCTCATTTCTTGCAAAGTGTAGACATCGGCTTCTTATAGGAAGAGTCTGCAGAGAATCATTTACCATTTCTACATCGAGTCTTTGGGCACAACCAGGTTAGAGGTATCTATTTTTTAAAAAAGCCCCAAGCCCTGAAACATATTTTATTGTTATGATATTATTTCATAAAAGACATTTCAAGAAATGTTTCTTCTTCTAATGACAAAGAAAAGGAATTGAAAATTCATCTTATTAATCTCACATTTCTGCCAGCACAATAACAAAGTATTTGAGGGATCCAGACTCCAAACAAAGATGCTGGTTTATTTATGATGGCTCTCAAACCCCTTCCAGTCTGACTCTTCTTGTACACTGGTTTTTGTTACACCAGTCCTCACCTCAGGAAACAACATTCCTTCTCATTTCTGTTACAAAAAAAAAAAAAATATATATATATATATATATATATATATATAATTGTAAGAATATATATATAAGAATATATATATTCTTAGCCAGGCACAGTGGTGCATGCCTGTAATCCCAGTTCTTCAGAGGCTGAGATAGGAGGATCACAAGTTCGTGGCCAGCCTCAGCAACTTATAGCGAGACCCTCTGCAACTTTGTGAGACCCTGTTTCAAAATAAAAAATAAAATAGGGCTGGAGGTGTAGCTCAGAGGCAGAATGCCCCTGGGTTCAATCCTCAGTACCACCAAGAAAAAACAAAAACAATATTCTTTAGTTTGGTTTTCAGAGCTAAGATCCGATCTACTGTAGCTCTTTCTTCAGTCCCATGAATTGTCACATATTTTCTGCATAAGAGGCCAATGTAGATAGGAGATTTTTTAGAAAAATAAGTCAACTTGGTACCTAACCATAACTGGAAAAGCATGGATTTAGAAAACAGAGACATTTGAGCTTAATCCCAGCTAAATCATTGAGAAGATTAATGCTTTCTAAAGAAGAAGACATAATAACTCTGGAGATGATGATGCTCAAGTTCTAAGAAATTCTTTTCTGCACTATGAAATGCTAAAAATGATAAGCACTTCTTTTCCTCACGATCTTGCAGCTAGGAATGCCGATACAAATAGTACCAGCCGATGAGCTATAGAAGCCTGCTTGGCAAGTCATGGGGAAGCTTTTGTTCCCCTTAACAGTAGATGCAAATGTTACTGGCCACCCTTGCTTCCATTTATTGTTGTCCTAAATGTGGACGTAATACCTGGAGCAGAAGCAACCATACTTTGACCTTGCAATCATAAGATAGCATGCTAAGGATGAAGGCAAACTAGAAAGACAGAGATGGTGTTCGTTGTCCTATTGACTGCCGCAACAGCACTGAACTGCTTACCTCTGGACTTTAAGGTAAGTGAGGGGGAAAAATAACCACTTTTTGTTTAATTGCCATAATTCAGTCTGCTACTTATAGCCAAAGCATTCCTCACTGACATACTAACACAAATACTCTCAATTTAAGGCAACTTAGTGTCCTAGTAACATTTTCACAGCACCCCTAGGCCAAAAGAAATAGCTAATACATTACATTTATTAACTAGTTGAGTACATATTTATAGCCTACCAACTTGTCGTCTGTTAGGCACAGTGCAACTTCGCAAACCGTAGAATGGAACTGGACACGACTGCCATCGTTTCTTGTTCTGCATGGGTTTTTGTGTGACATTTGATTTTTATTATAGTAACTACTAAAAATCCAACTCCACAGGAAAGGATGTCATTGTAGCACTCTGATGTCAAAACTGTGCACTATCTTGAGATACTGGTCAGGCAGTAACTTTCCTTCGAGAATGATACCCCTTTGCCTTTGTTTGCCTTGACTCACCCTTTGAGAGCAGCAGCCTTAACTTTCAGGAATGTAATGATTAAAAGTAGAGAGATAAAAATGTAAGCAATAAATTCCATCAACTTCCATATAATAAGTGAGCAATAAATTGTAGATGTAGTCATTTTCATCAATTGTGGAACATGCTTTCAAGAGTATCTCCCTATAAACATACAATTTCAGTCTCTGAGAATAGGAAATAGATTATTCTTTGTGCTTCCGTATCATGAACAATATATAGCATCAAACTAAAAGTGTAGTATTTAATGGATACCACTGTACATCTATGCATATATTAAGGTGTACATCAATGTAAAAATGAAAGTGGATGCCAAAATCTGAGGTCTCATATAGCAAATCAAAATGCAATACTAATATAGCAGCACAATTCACAATAGCCAAATCATGGAACTAATCGAGGTGTCCATCAACAGATGAATGGATTACAAAAGTGTGGTATATACACATAATGGAATTCTACTCAGTAATAATGAAGAACAAAATTATGTCATTTGCAGGAAAATGGATGGACCTGGAAAACATTATGTTAAGTGATATTAGCCAGTCCCAGAAAGTGAAGAGTCATATGTTTTCTCACTTATGTGGAAACTAGGGAGTAAGAGGGATACAAGAGGAGAAACTCCAGTGAAGAGATGGAAGGGATCTATGGGGAGTGGTTCTGGGGGGAGGGTAATTAAAGGAAACATTCCCATTGATGTTATGTACATATGTGAAATTATCAATGTCAATCTCAATATGATGTATGGGGAAGTGAAGGGAGTAGGGAGGGATATGGGGGGAAACTCACCAAGTGCTATGGGCATGTATGCCCTATCACTCTGAACTACATTATGATGTGAGACTACAATGCACCAAGAAAAGTACATTAAAAATATAATACTAATAAGGTGCTATTACCCTAAACTGCTTGCCACTTAGAATTTCATAATACCATATTCATGAGTGTCTCCTATTTTCTTGGCACATGTGAGGGCCCTGAGATACAGAAATGTGCAAATATAAAGAACATTTCTTGCATCCCATGATCATATATTCAAGGATTTGCCTATACCCATGGTTGGATTTGCTATTCTGTAATGATTGTTCCATATTCTTGCCTTTTCTTCCCCCTTAGTTTCCCTCCCTGACTACTCTCCCATTAGAACCACTCTCCTATTATGGGGCTTTAATTCTCACCCTATTTCTTCCCCTCACGACTAAATCTGAGCATGGATTACTTCGTGATAGTACAATTTCAGTGGCCCTATCAACTCTCCATTCAGTGTGAATGGTGTTCCCTGTGACTTGGTTTGTCCCGCTTGAGTTTGATGACCAAACTCTTTCTGCTTTCAACTGGATAAGATGTCCCAGATGCTCACATGCCTCAAGTTTAATGACTGTGAGAAATAACAATCTAGCTCAGCCCAAAAAGCTCAAGACCACTGGGTATTTAATGTGAATTGAAGGTCAATTTTGGGGGGATTCTTGAGATGTAGAGAAAATAAATCTTTATTTGCTTAGGTCTCCATTTGCTTGGAGAAATTCAGAGCATAAGTACATCATTTCCAGAAACCCCAGTAACCACTCCTTTGAAGATTGGCTAAATATATCATGCTAAGCAACAAAGCTATTGACTGCTGGGAAGGAAAAGAACCATCAGGAGGTCCAATGAATGGGATATGAGCAATAATCAAAAGATTGGTCATACTTATGAGAAAATATTGCATAAGCTGCAAGGCCCAAAGTAGGGACCAATGAGTAAACCAAAAATTTTTAATTATTTTTTCTTTTGGAGTAAGAGGCATTAATAGGGCTCAGTTGATATTTCCACACATGCATATAGCATGAACTGATCAAATCCAACCTTCCTCTCTTCCCCCTTTTGCCCCAACACAATCCCTCCCAATGTATAGTAATCATTGTAGACTCAAGTTGACTTTTTGAGGTTCCATATATGAGAGAGAACATGTGAACATGTATTTCTGCATCTGGTTTATTTCACTTAACATAATGTCCCCTAGTTCCATTCATTTTTTTCTGCGAATGACAGCACTTCATTCTTCTTCATGATTAAATATTTCATCGTATGTGTGTGTGTGTGTGTGTGTGTGTGTGTGTGATGCATTTTCTTTATACACTCATCTGTTAATGGACACCTAGGCTGATAGGCTGATTTCATGTCTTAGCTATTGTAAATGCCACAATAAATATGAGCATGCAGGTATCTCTTTAGTAAGCTGATTTTATTTCCTTTATACATACCTAGAAATGGAATGACTGGATCATATGGTAGAAGAAAATTTTACCAACCATTCATCTTAAAAATACTAATATCTAGCATATGTAAGTAACTCACAAAAGTTAACAACAAGAAAATAAGTAATATAATTTTAAAGTGGAAAAATGATTTGAAAAGACACTTCTCAAAAGAAGAAATATAAATGGTTAACAGGTATATGAAAAAAGTGCTCAAAAACAGCCATCGGGAAAATATGAATCAAAACTACAATGAAATAACATCTCACCCCAGTTAGAGTGGCTACCATCAAAACAAGAACAAAAACAAAAGATAACACATGTGGATGAGGATGTGAACTAAAAGAAATTCTAATACACTGTCAGAAGTAAAATAGTATAGCCACTATGGGGACAGTATTTTAGTACCTCAAACCTGTTCTTTCCCCAGAAGAACACACAGCCTACTTAGGAAGTAGTGTAGAAAACAAAGACACATTCAGGCCTCTGAATTGCAATCCCCTTTGAGACATTTTCAAATATAAACAGTAATAATTGTATATTAACTGATTATCCTCACTTCCTTATTTCCTTAGACAAATTACTCTCTCACCTGAAACTTTTTTTTCTCACCTGAAATTAATAGGCTAAATGGGCAGAGCAAGTGATTCAAGTAGGCTAATATTGGTGGCATTCAGATATCTTTTAGTTTCTTCTCTTCCCTTCATTCATTCTTTCTTTAGTATTATTCTTTCCCCATAATTGAGGAATAAAAATGTTGAAAATGGGAGGATTAAACTGTCATCGAAATTTGTTTTCTGCAACTTGAAAATCCTCCCATTTAGAGGCATATCACACATAACTCTTGGCATGCCAGTTTCTCCAGATACTTGCATACTGGAAGGAGTGATATTTCTATTTATTTATTTATGATATTAATGTTTTTTGTTACTGGAGGTTGAAACCATCGCACTCTACCTCTAAACTACACCCCCAGCCCTATTTTTATTTTTTATTTTAAAACAGGATCTCGCTAAGTTGCTGAGTGACCTTGCTAAGTTGCTGAGTCTGGCCTCAAACCTGTAATCCTCCTATCTCAGCCTCTCAAGTCCTGGGATTATAGGTGTACTCCACGATGCCCACCTATGGTATTAAATTTTTTTAACTATATTATTTGCTATGGGGCCAACTAATACATTAATTATATTTCTTAATATTTTATAATTAGAATGCAATATAATAAATTGATTAAATTAATATTTTATAATTAGAATGCAGTATAATAAATTGATTAAAATTCACACAAAAAGATTCATTGATAAAATCCATCAGTATCTCAGAAACCCTGGACGCCTATGTTTTAAATGTAGCCGATGATCAGACTGACCCCCCCCATCTTCATTTGTGAGTTGGCAAAATAACCTCTTCCACCTACCTGTTTTAAAGTGAGAATTAGAAGAAAAAATTTGTAGGCAGATCAAAGAATACTAAATAAGTACTGTAATTTTCAGGGAAAATATTATGGGTACTCATATCATATACGGTAATGAAAATGGAAATTATTTACTCTGGGGACCCTGGCCGCATTATCGTTAAATTATTTGCATCCTGATAAATGATTTGCATGCTAATGAGAATGTATTCCCAGAACAGTCTTTCCAAAGGTTTCTCTCTAGTTTTACTACTAGGTATATATGATACCATGTGATACAAAGATATAAAACCTCAAAAGGTCTGTGAAGTAAATTACCCTTTCTTTCCTTTGCAATATACTTTGGGGGGATTAGTGAATGTTTTATTTTACATTTTCCAGCTTGTTGATAATGAGTTGTTCTTAACTCGATGGATTTTTTAACCCATTTATATATTTATGCGCTTATTTTACTTCTTCCATGATTACAACACAGTCACCTTGCTGAGTGTGACCTGAAGGTCTTTTCTCTCTGCACAAATGGATAAAGGTTTGGGGTCCCTGGGTGGAAGGTAAAAAAAATACTCTGTCAGAATTCTTTTCCCTCTTCAATGTTTTATATTGGACTTTTATCCATTTGCAACCAAAAAGGAAAACAGAAAAGAAATCTCTTCTTTCTTTTGGCTGCAAATAAGGTTTTGTCTATTTGAGTGAATTTTAATTCATCTGTTCTTCTCTTGAGTAATATTCATTATTCCAGTCTCCCCAGAGATGGTATTCCCAATGTCAGCTTGAATCCAGCCCCTGCACGGAGAGCACACATTCAGCCGGAGGTCCTGTAGATATATACTGCAAATAAAAATAAGTTGATCCTCTCAAGAGTGTTCTTACATTAGCTAAAATATAACTTGAAAGTTTAGTGGGGAAGGGGTTCGTTCCCAAAGGAAAAGCCTGTTTCCCCACACTTGCTTGTTGAAGGATGAATACGCTAATTGGAAAAATAGAAGTTCTGGGGATTTGCAAGTGGAACAGGTGAAAATGTAACTGGTGATAATTAAAGGCTAATTATCTTCAACCCACAATTGGCCACAGGAGGTTCTTCTGAGCCACATAAAAAGAGAGGCTGGGAGGAAAAAAAAAAGACATGCAGAAGAACCTACAATTCTTTTATACACCTGTGCTAGTAACTGTAGGCAGGAATTGAACCTGTGCAGTCATTGATGGTTGATGCCTACATTAGCCTGCTTATCACCTTCTCTCCCAAATTGGCCTTAATGATCAGTACATGTAACTCATATCAGCATTAGGATTTATCTCTGTTGGTTAGAAAATAGATACTCACTGAATGTGATGGTGCACACCTGTAATCCCAGTATTTGGGAAGCTGAGATAGGAGGATTTCAGGTTCGAGGCCAACCTCAGTAATGTAGTGAGGTCCTGTTTCAAAACAAAAAATAAAAAAGGGTTGGGGGTGTAGTTCAGAGGTAGAGTGTCTCTGGGTTCAATCCCCAGTTCCACAAAAATATCTCTGATATCTCAAAGAAAAGTATTTCTGATGTGCAGATCATTGCATTAACTCTTCCAGATCAGTCAGAGATGTAAACTGCTTTTGCGGGTCTCCTCTTCAGCAATAGTTGGCATGGCATCAAGGTCAAGAACAACACAAGCCCTTTCAGGCAGTATTTAGTTTTACTTAGACACTTACGTGTTGGGAGCAATTCCAGGAAAACTTCTCAAAAGGACTCCATAATTGTGCTGGGTGGAATAACAAAAGCCTAGCCTAGGAGAAATTCAATGGCAAAATGGTCATCCAGGAGCCTTAGTTCAGTGCTGTTTCCACGGCAGAGTGGGGGTACGTGATGCATCCCTTACAATGCTGCTTCCTTGTGAGCATCTCAGAGTGCCAGGTAACCTGCCTGTCCTCTTCCCTGAAGCCCCGCCCCCTGAGCACATGACTTCAAAGCCAACATGTCCATACACAACACACAACCTGACCCCAAATCTGACTGGAGTTGAGTGGCCCAGACGTGGACACTGGTCCAAACCATAACATGAAGGAACTCCTCCCCTAGGGTGTTTCAAAATGAATCTGAGTAACACAGGTAATCTCCCTCAGGTGGCAAAATTTTATAGCATAACACTCAAAAACTACCTGTTATGCCAACGTTCTGTTTTCCCCGAAGACCACCAAGGAAATGACACCTATGTAAAAGCAAGAGGGTCTTTATTGCAAGCTTGAGCCCGGACTCCCAGCACTCACCAACGCAGCGGCTTTGGCTGAGAGCCCCGAGTCTCTAGAAAGCAGGGATTTTATTACAGCAAGGGAGTGGGGGGGAGCACAAAGGGGGACAACTCAGCAACATAATGATTGGTTAACATTTTACATAGATACCTCAGTTTGTTTTATTCGGCATTAGTTGCATACATCTGGTCATCCTGACCCAGCTCAACTACTCAGGGACATCAACTGCATGCTGATTGGATGTTGCTAAGGAGTAGATTACATTGGGGTAGCTGTGGTTATTCTAGGATGGGGTCAGGGTTGCTAAAAAATGAAAACCATATCTCAGGAAACAGAAACTTAGGCCTGCTATATTTTTAGCACTTACTAGAGCCTGTCATGGCGTTACTTAGGCTTTTCATACCAACCACTGTACTTTCATTGCATGGAGCAAGTTGATCTATAGTATGAAAATGAATCAATCTGTCAGGCAAAATTTAACAATAAGAAAAGGAAAGATATGTTACTTTTGAGTCCTTAAATTTTCGGTCATTCAATACTTCCTTGGATAGTGAGCCCCACATTTTCCTTTTGGACTTAAATAATTCATGTCAGGATTTTGATATTTAGAACTAAAAGACTTCTAAATGAAGACACACACAACAGAATATAATTTAGGAACGTTGACCAAGGGGATTTTTGTGATACTGTCAGTCCATGGGCCTGCTGCTATCAACAGAGAACAGAGTGTCCTTCCTTTTTTGGCTGAGCTCTGGTTTAGAGGACGAGACAATACACTGAATGGGTTTGGACAGAAAAACCAGGTATAGGACAGAAAATGCTTTGCATGAAACAATGATCATGGAACTGGGGAGCAATAGACTCAATTGTCTGGAATAAGAGAAAGACAGTAAACCTGTAATTCTAGTATTTAGGAGGCTGAAACTGGAGGATTGCAAGTTCACAGCCAGCCTCAGCAATTTACTGAGACCAAAAGCAACTTAGCTAGATCCTGTTTCAAAACAAAGAATAAAGTAGGGCTGGGGGTGTAGCTCAGAGGTAGAATGCCCCTGGGTTCAAACCCCAGTACCACAAGAACAAGAGATAGAGAGAAAGAGAGAGAGAGAGAGAGAGAGAGAGAGAGAGACAGAGAGAGAGAGAGAGACAGAGAGAGAGACAGAGACAGAGAGACAGAGACAGAGAGAAAGCAAAGGGGAAAGAGGAAAGGAAAATTTCCTGTACAGAATGAGCCCTCAACATAAATTAGAAAAGGAGAAGGAATGTGTCTGAGAGCTGGTTCATAGCTCCAGACAAATGTCTATGACTTTTTGGAATGTTTTTAGGCCTTCTAGAGGGCCAGAGGAAATAGAATTAGCTGAGAGAGAAGACTACCAGACAAGACAAAGTCTCTTTGTGGTAACTTACAGGCATTGTCAGTGTCTGTGGAATGGGCCATATAAGTCAGGACCACAGTGGATTAGGCATGGAAGCAGTCAATGGTGTGGAAGTGACTTCCATGATCAAAGACCTAGCATCACGGTTCGTATTTCTGCAGAGACTACAAAAAGCCAAGTTTTCCCGAGATCAAGAGGGTTACTGTATTCTTACCATCCACACCCCATCTAAGTCATGTGAATTGTAACTAGACATCATACATGGGTGCAATCTGGAAATAAAAGAATGAGGAATACTCTTGGAGTAAAAACTAGAAGTGAGTAAATACCACTAATTTGACTTAGTTCATTTTCTGCAAACTTGAGTGAGTTGGAAATAGAATCTCAAATTATGAGCGTTCAATGTTATATGTCCATGGCACTGACAGGAACTTGAACTACATATATGTGAACACTGCCTGTAACTCATTTCAAGTATTAAACTTTTCTGTCTATAAATTCATGCTGAAATAACATGTACATTTTGGCTTCATATTCCATGTTTTTGCATGTAGTGTTCTTATGAGCATGCCAGAAACAGAATTGGAGGTTTTAATTTAATAGACATGCCACGGGTATTAGAAAAGAAATGACACATTCATTAGAAACTGATATGTCAAAAAGCTAATTATTATTCTTGGCTAGTTCTTCACTCAAGCAGAATTTTTTTTTTTTTTTAGAATGTGCTTTGCAGTTGGAGACCAGTAGCTTTGCAAATGTGTGTAATACATTAAAGACAAAAGGAGCCTCCTTTTAATTAATGGCACAGCTCTAACTCGATCTAACTGGAGCAGTATCAGGGAGAGCCAGCAATGTCACCCCTTCTTATATTCCACAGCGTGTTTACCTTTCACAGAATTGTCTCGGGAGAATTCATCCTGGAGGATCAGGATTCTGAGCCAAACGCAGACACTTAAAGGAGTGAACTAACTAAAAATTCAGTGCCAAGTAGAAAAGTTTGGCTCTTCTAGTGTAGCATTTGAAAAAGTAGATTTGAATAGAAAAACAAAGGAGCATCCCTAGAAATACATCATTTGTTGATAAAATTGTGTTCTGCAGCCTAATTTATTTTAATCAAAATTCAAAACTGAACTGCAGAAGAGGAGAGACAAGAAATCAGAGATGTTCCAACTGCACTTACTTTAAAGGGCAGTAGGGACCGTTGGTGCTCAGATTCACTCAAAGTTAGAGACACCCCCAAGGCTTTGTCACATCCTAGGAATTTGCCAAGCACACATTGAAATGCCTGTGCACTGACACCTATAAAAATATGAACAGAACAGCAAAATTAATACCCAAACTGATTTTTACTTAGACCATATTATGTGCTAACCCCATGAATCACAGCATCTCTGTTAATCTTTCTAGTAACCAGAGTTACGAAGAAGTAAATCCAGATGTCACAGATAAGTAAATTATGAGACCAAATAGGTTAAGTCAGCTGCCAATATTACTATGCTAATTATTGGCTAAGTTGGATAGAAACACCAGTTGAGTCTAGAAATATGAGCTACTAACCACTTACTTGTAGACACGTAACACTGGGAGACTTCTTGGTCAGTGGTGGTGCAGAGAGGGGAGAACCAGGGCACTGAGGAAAGGAAAAGTTTCCTTGAAAGGGAAGTGGTGGAGGTTGGCAGTTCTTTAATTCAGGACCTGTTTGGTATGAAGCGACTATGGGATTTCCAGACGCACTTGAATAAGCACTCAGGCGCATGGAACTGGAATGTGAGAGAGACCAGAGAAAAGAAGAGGGAGATTTGAATGCAGCATACAGGAAAAAGTCGGAGGCAAGAATGATGATATAATATGCAGGGAGAATTCAGTTCGTAAAGCCTCAGAGAACATCAGTGTTTAATGAGTATTTTCAGGAATGACAGTCATCGAAGAGAATTGTTAGGGTTTGAATCAGGAATGTCCCCCAAAAACCTCATGTTTGAAAGCCTGATCTTCAGTGTAGCAAGGTTCAGAGGTGGGCAGGGCTGAGGGAGGTGGGGCCCCTGGGGCATGCCCTGGGGGACTATGTCTGTCCCAGTTCCTCTCCTCTCTCCGCTTCTCTGAGCAGCTTTCCTCTTCCACACCCTGCCACCACAGTGTTTCTACCTTAGAATCAGCCAACCATGGACTAGATCTTTGAAACTGAGCCAAATAAACCTTTCCTCCTCTATGTTCTTGTCAGGTATACTGGTCACAGAGACAAAGAAGCTGACTAGCATGGGAATCAGGAGAGCGAGTTTAGCAGAAACCTAGGAAAGACAAAAGTGTATAAGAACCATGAAGACAGGGATTTTTTTTTTTTTACTGTTACATTCACCAATGTATCTCAAACACCTGAAATAATGCCTGGTACATAATAGAGGCATCCAAAAATAATTGTTTAAATATGTTGATTAACACTCAGGGCTTGCCAGGAGGAAATTAGCCTTTGTGGTTGAAATGATCAGAGTCTGAATATAGATAGGTTCACTCAGATATCCTTAAAATGCTCATTTCCCAAACCTATGCTGAACATAATATACATGCTTAAAAATGTTTTCATGCTAGTTTGGAAAAGGTAGAGCTTTGAAGTTTTCTACGATTAAAAATAATAAATTCTTCAGTATTTCTACATGCTTAAATATTTTCAAGTTAGCTTTTTTTAGGGAAAGAATTATACAACCACCTATGACCGAAAAATCCTAATTATTTCAGAAATTGCTTACTAAGAATTTCTTTCCTAAAGCAACTGATGATGGCATTGCCTAATTTCTGAAGAAATAGAAGGCTGGAGAGTTCTATTAGTTTTTAGCCTTAGATTTGCCTACTTTCATATACACCTACATGTTCGGGATCTTTCATTAATTTTTCAGTGGGCCTATGATTTATGAAGCAGTTAATATGAATTTAGGAATTATCTGCTTCCAAAAATGCATCATAATTTGTGTCGAAGTAACAACTGTTTCAAAAAAGAAAGCCACAGTAATCACTTGGTTGTGTTGGCTGACAAACCTGGAGTAATTAATCTTTGTTTTCAGTGAATATTTTATTAAATTAATTTTCAAAAATATGTGCAAATTACAGTTTTAAAAAAAGCCTTTATATGTGACAGTGAAATGTAATGAAATGTACTCAAGCCCAGACATAAGCACCTGCCAAGATTTGAAAAATGAACTGCTTTTTTTTTTTAACCCGAAGAAATCCAAGGGACTAGGAGCTTGCCAAATGAATAGTTATAGGCATCTTTGTTATTATACGCTTCGACAAATGCTTGCTAGTCACCAGAATTTGCTCATGAGACTGTGGCATGAAATAGGTCAGGCTTTGGACACAGAAAGACCTGGGTCTGGAGCCTACCCTGGCCACTTCCCAGCAATGTGACTTTGAACAAGCGATTTCACCTCTCTGAGTTTAATTAGAACTACATTGATGCCCATTGTTAGGTTATAGTATGTTCTATTTTAGCATAAACTACATCTGTTTTTGTCCAAAATCACATTCTAACTCCTAGAACAGTAGTAGTTTGACAAATACTTGTTTTATGAGTGTCATGAGCATGTGGGCACACATGTGTGCACTGCCCGGCACACAGGGTACTCAACAAATGCTATTTCCTTTTCCTTTTTCCACCTACACAATTATTTGCATCAGCTGAAGTCTTCCCAAATGTTACTGCGGTTGCAAGGAGCATGCATTTTCAGCTTGAATTGTTGGAGCGATCATCTCAGTCCTCTAGACGTTCTTTCTCCTTGGAGATGTCACACCTCCTACATCATGACTCATAATTAAATGCCCCAACATAATGCTACCCAAATGTTGTCCCCATCTCCTCCAGAGCATCAGGAATTACTTTCTTCATTTTCACTCATTCACATGACATCCATAAACTCAGAGTTTAATTATCATCGTAGAGTTGAGTTTTACCAGTGTTTTGGTTAAATAAATGACAAGTCATGTCAGACATCCTGCCTTTGGTTGACACACATAACATATGCCTCCTCCACTGTAAATTCTACTCATGGTTCTCTGTGTCAACGGCAATGGTGTAATGAATACGCACCGATTGTTATTGAAATGAGGACAACCAACAAAGAAGATGCCAAAGCAAGTTTATTATTTATCTTACATTAAAACTATTATAAAATTGAAGCAGTGGCATGATTCAATTTAGTTTTGCACAGAACTATCGATCTTGATTTTTGCACAAAGAAATCCTTTTGGACTAAAGCTCTACACAGAAAATCAATTTGCTTAAAATGCTTCCTTTTATACATAATAGCTTACTCATCGAGGGCTGAAATTCTGCATGTGAATAAAACTGCAGTCTCTCTTTTGCCAGTCACAAGAAGCACTATGTAAATTATAATTGGAATATTATGGCAAAATCCTAGAGGCCACAATCTTTCCACAAGATAATTGGATGTCAATAATGATCCAGGGAAACATTTAAAGCTGCACTTCAATATGGGTATAAATGTCCTCGAATTTATCTTTTAAAAAGTGTTTCTATTCTTTGTGTGCTGAATATCTGTACCTGTAAGAAGGAATACAAGCAGCTACCCACCGGAAGTGTTTTGGTTTCTTGTACAGGCTAGAGCCCTGGGAGAGAAGAACTGTCTTGGTCTTAGTTCCAAATGTGTTACTAACTGGTGACCACAGTCGATTTGGCCAGTTATTTAACCTTTATGAATCTCAATGTTCTTATTTATAATATTGGAAAAATCCCTATTAAGTCTAAAAATGCTTCAGTTCATCAATAGTTCCATGAACATTTTATCCTTTGAAACTATATTATTTAAATATTGGAGGTAAGTAAAAGAAAAGTGTGTGGTCGCATTTGAACTTCCATGAGAAGGCACTAGAAGAACAGTGAGGGCACCACACAGAAACTCTAACCTCAGATGTTTGCAAAATGTATCCTGTTTCATGTGAATTCAAGACAGCTTTGTTTCTGAAATTTTATCAACCAAGAAACATAAGATCTCATATAATGTTTTCCATCTGTTTTGGTAAATAATGTATTAATTAAATGAGTGGAATAGCAGAGATTTGGAAGGAACTTCCAGAAACTGACAGATAATTTTTTTCTGAATCAGTATATCCCTATCTTACTTGAATATAATGATATTAACACATAGTCATAATTTTTCTTATTAAGATAAATATATGAATTTGCCGGGCGTGGTGGCGCACGCTTGTAATCCCAGTACTTTGGGAGGCGGAGACCGGAGGATCTGGGTTCGCGGCCAGCCTCAGCTCTCTCTCTCTCTCTCTCTCTCTCTCTCTCTCTCTCTCTCCTTAGTGAGGCCCTCCGCAACTTCGTGAGACCCGGTTTCAAAATAAAGTATAAAAAATAGGGCCGGGGGCGTAGCGCAGAGGTAGAACGCCCCTGCGTTCAATCCCCAGTACCGCAAAAAAAAAAGATTTATATATGAATTTGATGATTAGAAGTAAGACATTGCTGCTATAAACATTACTTCTCATTGTGACAAAAATATGTTTTCCATGGTCTTTAGTTCATCTGATATAGACCTAACTTTCTCTAATATATCACACAAATTGCATCTAGACTTTTAGGGTGATAACACAGATTCTATGCACAGATATAAAATATACTTGTTAATACTATAGAGGAGTGTTACAATTCGCCTATGATCTGCTTCCATTCAATTTCCTCAAAGCTAATTTCAGAATCATTTTCCCATAAAGTTTTAATTGGGAGTGTCTCTTCACTACAGATCTAATTATTTCCTACTATACCATGAGCATGACACACTTCCGGCCTCATATACCCTAAAGGATTTCAATTAATTCTAGCTATTGTGAAACATTAGGAAAGTAATTCCTAGACATTGTGCAATATGCCTAATTTGTATATATCTAAAGAAATGTGATCTCACATAATCATATTTTACTGGAGGCCAAATAAAGGACATAAATGTGTTATTGAAAGGCAAGTCTTATTTGATTGAAATTTGTTTTTCCTCCAGAGCAGTTTCTTCAAAAACTGTAGCAAATGAGGATTATTCCATTTTCTTATGCAGAAGGGGAAACGACTAATCTTTTAACTCTAGCAAATAATGGATGCATTTTAATAAGGCTTTTAAAAATCTGAAATTAGCATAACATAAAAAAGAAATTAGACATTTTTATCAGTAACTACATGTAATAACTAATTAATGAGAAAGTACATTTTTCTAAATATTCATAATTTTCCAAATAAATCAATAACTCAGTAAATAAATTAACATCCTCTAATAGATCAGTCTAGTTTAGTCCATAATTATTAAAATCTGCTGCATTTTCACAATACGGTGGGATCAGAATATAAAATAATGACTGAGAATAGACTGTGCTGCCAGCATCCTGCTTACTTGCTGTGGGAGTTTAGGTACAGTTTTAATCTCCAAAATCTTACTATGTTCAACTCTAAAAGTCAAATTGAAAAAAAAAAGACCTTCTTCTTCCTCATAATGATTAAATAAGATAATGCATGTAAAGTTGCTAGAAAAGCGCCTAGCGCTTCGTATGAGGCACTGTGGTCAGCGGTGAGCAGTTCTTACACCACACTCACCGTCCTAGAAGTCTGTCTGTGTGCAATGAGATTTGTGCAAAGTGCGTACAATGACCTCAGCCCTTCATTTGTGTGGGGTCGAAACATTGAGGTGATCCCCAAACTAGATTCCTCTCATGACCATTATGGCACAAGGCCCCGCTGGCTCATCTGCCCTCTACTCCAATGGTGACTGGCGTTTGAACCAGATTCCCTGTATCAACAGTGAAATTCCTGCTCCATCATCATCCAGCTGTACCTGGTCTCCCTGTTGTCTGACCAGTACTACCTGTCCCCACAGGATTTCATTCTGATTCTTAACATTCCTCTCTAGCAAGAAGTTCCCTATAGTTAACCTAATTTTCCTGGTGCAATTAAAAATCATTTGCTCTCCTCTTTAAAATTGATATGGATAAGCTGGTTAGCATGTTTGACATCAGAAGTTATTGTACTTGAACATTAATATTAAGAATGTGAAAGCAAACTTGTGTAGAGCTCAACATTGCGTAATTTTGGCATTGCTCAAAACACAAATGGGAGTCTGTCTTATGTGTAATGAATTTTAAAACAACCCCCCCAAAAAAAGATATCCAACCAAAACCTCAAAATTCTTTTAGTTAGAAGTTTAAACTTACATGCAATTTAAACCCCTTGTTCTATAATGGAAGCCTATTTTCTCTTGTTTTGTTCTCAATAGATACAGAGAACAGCTACTGATTGTTTTGCTAGTAGTTTTTATCTTTCTGTATTTTATTCCTCTTTTCTCACAATCCCTTTTATCCTAGTCTTCTGAAAGAGCCACTTGTCTTCTTTAAATTTGTCTATCTTTATAAAATCTCCAAAAATATACATGTAAATCTGCATGTACTTTTCCTATGTAATAAAAACACTGCAAGCAGGTAAAACCCCTGTTCTTTCTCATGTTGTATAATGAGTTGTTATTATATATTGAGAATTGCATGTATACATATTCCTGCTTAATATTATGTCATATATTCTTCATTTTGAGTTGATATTAATAGCAATTCTGGCTTTATTTCTATGTTCCTCAACTGTGTTTCCTTATATTGAATTTATTTATAAAATATTATTAGCTTGATTAATGGCTTAAAAATATTTCTTGATGTGTTGTGATGTATCTTTTTTCAAATATACTGTATTTTAGAAGAACAAAGAGAGCATCAGTTTTTTCTTAAATAGACAATGTTAAGCCCCCACATAGCTCTGATCTCCTGGTTTATTGAAAATGGAAGCATCAGGACTCCGTTCGTCCTAACTAGCCCTCTGTCTCCCTCCTGACATCTGTTAACTCTACCCACACCTACCGTGTATCTCACTGTCCTGGCTTTCCTGAAATTGTCTCCATTTTCTGGACACTCTACTACACTTCTTTCCAGGAATACAAATGCTGTCCAATATTTGTCCCTTGAATTCATCTTTTTCAGTTGAGGATTGCACACTTACTCTGAGTCACTTGGAACTGCAAATCGCATACCCAGCTGATAATCTAGCCAAATCGACACCAACATAGGAAAACAGAAACGTTCACTTTTTCTTTCAATTCTCCTCTTTTACTAATCTGCCTTAATTAAAAAAGCATCCCCATGCTTACATCAATTTTCCAAGAAAAATTTCCAAGTTATTTTCACTTTTTCATTACACTTTTGCTACTAAGTCCACTTAGATGCCAAATTCTGTTTTACAGTTGTTATATATTCTGAATACTCATATTGCTTTCTTTTTTCTTTCAATCTCTGCTTTTCTGGTCTTAATCCAGACCTTGATCTTCCACCTAAGATTACAGTGAATATTGAAATGTTAATCAATATAGAACACTCCCCTAAAAGCATCGAATTTCCAGTTATTTATTTTTGTGCCAATGAACATATTTATACTTTTAAAATATGATTTTTCAGCTTGATATGATGTCCTTCTGCTACTACACCTTACATATAATACCATCAGTGTAACTAGTATTTTTCTACTTTTTTCCCCATTAATGTTTAATTTTATAAGCTACATCAATCTACATGGAAAGAACATAAAACTTGTCAAAGGACAAACTTAAAACAAGTTGAGTTTCACAGATCTGATTTACTTTTTTTACCAATTCATAATCCAGGTGGTATCCCATCTACAAAATGGAAAGGAGCTCTGTTGAGCTATACAAAGTGGGTGAGTTTTATAGGCAGAAAAATGTGGAGGAAAGCAAGAACAAGGAACAACTAGCAGATAAGTTGTTTTGAGGTTACTTTCCTTAAAATATAGGAGAAATTATGTTGGCTTCATGGAATTTTTCTACTCTCTCTCCTGATTTCTGGGAGGGTCCAATTCTACAAATAAATAGTTGAGGTTTCAGTTCAGTGGTGTGGAACATAAGTATGAACAGCTCCACTTGGGTTCCATTGTTTTTCTTTAACAAATTTTATTTTTTTCATCCTAATGTCCACATTTATTTTAATCTCAGTTTTAAATATAACTTATTTCTTCTAAATATATTCTGTGCTTTCCACACATCTTTTTTCTATTTACTTCCAACTATTTCTTGGTTAGCAGAAGTTAATACATTGGTAGATTATGACAGTTTTGGCTCAAACAATATTGTCTGAATTCTTGCATACTCAATACTGGTTTCTCTATAATTAAACTTGAAGGCAGCTTGGCAGGTTAAAAATCCTTGCCTCATACCTTCTTTCCTAGAATTTCTTGAATATTTTACTCTATCTCTACTGCATTGAGCTTCATTGTAGAAATCTTAAGCCAACATGATTTTTTATCCTAGAAAGTGACTTGAAAAATATTTGCAACTCAATATAATGAATAATGAGTTTATATCCATATTGTATAAAGAACTACAACTCAGTAACAAGAACAAAAAACTGGTTAAAATGGTCAAGAAATTTGAATAGATACTTCTTTAAAAAAGATATGTAAATGGATATTAAGCACATGAAAAGATGCTTGGCTTCTTTCTTTCTTTCATTCTTTCTCTTTCTTTCTTCTTTCTTTTTTTTTTTTTTTTGTACTGGGAATTGACCCAAGGGCATTCTACCTCCAAGCTACATTTACATTCCTTTTTATTTTTTCTTTTGAATCAGAGTCTCACTAAATTTCTGATGCTGGCCTCAAATCTGTGATCTTCCTGTGTCTGCCTCCCAAGTACTAGAATTATAGACATGTGCCACCATACCCGGTGATGCTTGTCATACTTAGTCACCAGGGAAATGTAAATCAAAACCACAGTCAGATAACATTTCAGAACATTAGGTTCGTGGTTATCAAAAAATAGAAAATATAAGAAATGTTTGTAAGGATGTAGAACAGTTAGAATCCTTGTATTGATAATAGAAATGTCAAATAATGCAGTTTCTATACAAATAGTATAATGGTTACTAAAAAAATAAAAATGGAATTTCCATATGATCCAGCAATTCTGCTTCTAGGTATATACCCAGAAGATTTGAAAGCCAAGATTCCAACAGATATTTGTATACCTATGTTCATAGCAATATTATTCACAATAGCAAAAGGTGGAATCAACCCAAGTATCCATCAAAGAATGAATGGAGCAAAGTATACATACAGTGGAATATTATTCAGTCCTAAAAAGTAATTAAATTTTGACACATACTACAACATAGATGAACCTTGAGGACATTATGCTGAGTGAAATAAGCCAGAAACAAAAGAACAAACACTGTGATTCCACGTATAAGATGTGCCAGGAGTAGTCAAAATCAGAGATAAAAAGTAGAATGATGCTTGCCAGGGGTTGCAGGAGGGGAAAATTGGAAATTATTGTTTAATGGGTATTGAGTTTCAACCCACAGGATAAGAAAATATTCTAGAAATAGATGGCGGTCATGGTTGCACAACAATGTGAATGTACTTAATGCCAATGAGCCATATACCTTAAAATCACTAAAATGGCAAATTTTATGTTATATATAACTATTTTCTTAAAAAACTAAACTAGTGTAAGTTTCAAATAGCACATACTATTTTTAATTAAATAATATACTTCTAGTAATCAACAATAAAATATTAAAGCTTCAAAAAATGGCTCATGTATTAGAGGGCTAAAAATTAAAAAGACTGGACAAATACCAAAGGACGTGAAGATGTGATTTAACTGGTACTCTGGCACACCCCACTCTGCTGGTTGGAGGTGAATGGGCACTGGGAGAAAGGGTTGATACTTTCTTATATATAAAGTTAAGCATATGTCTACCCTGTGATCCATCAATTCTACTTTCAGGTGTTTACTCAAGAACAGTTTAAAAAGATAAATAATAATAGCTTATTCATAGTAACCAAAATCTAGAAACAATACTATGCCCATCAGTAGGAAAATGGGTAAACTAATTTGATATATTAATTGGATGGAATACCACTGGGCAATGACAGAACATGGCTAAACCTTCTAACTATTATCGTGAGAAAAATCTGCCACAAAATAGCACATGCTGTGTGATTCGTTATATGAAGTGGTATATGGAGAGAGAAATAAGAGCAGTGATTGCTGTAGACAGTATTAACTGGACAGAAGCATGAGGACATTTTAGGCTACACCATTTTATATCGTGATTGCGGTAGTGATTATATGGGTATGCACATATCAAAAATCATCAAATGTTACATATCAATTCTCTGTATTTTATAGTATGTGAGTTTTACTTCAAGTGAAACAATGTTTGTCACAAGAAAGTAATGATCTTTTGTGTTGTTTGCTCAAATGACTTTTTAATCTTAGAAGCCCAGTTGCTACTTTAAAGTATATCCCTTTCAAGGTCCAATCTCAGTCACATTCCTCAAATTTGATGTGCTTGCTTATTATATAGATACGATTCTTTTTTTATTCTAGAAAGATTTCATAAAATGCATATTTAAATATGAAGCCTAGCCAGGAGTGGTGCTGCACGCTTGTAATCCCAGTACTTTGGGAGGCAGAGACCGGAGGATCCGGGTTCACGGCCAGCCTCAGCTCTCTCTCTCTCCCTGTCTCTCTCTCTCTCTCTCTCTCTCTCTCTCTATCTACTTAGTGAGGCCCTCTGCAACTTCGTGAGACCCGGTTTCAAACTAAAGTATAAAAAATAGGGCCGGGGGTGTAGCGTGGAGGTAGAACACCCCTGGGTTCAATCCCCAGTACTACAAATAAATAAATAAATAAATAATAAATAATAAATAAATATGAAGCCTGTTTTGTTTTGTTGGTTTTTCTTCAGAGATTTTGAATATGTCTGTTCTATTTTCCTATTTTTTTACTTTTTAATTCTTTTGAATACACTGCTCCCTCCTATCTGATATATATCACCAGTATTCCATTGATTTCATTATTATTCAGCTGAGATTGTTTTAAATAAGATTATAATACCATTAACATTACCCAATCTATTGAAAAATGTTTGGTTTTCATCTAAATTAACCAACATTTTAATCTCCTTTTGAAATTAGTATCTTCCTCTTGGATTCCTGAATAACTCATTTAAAAAAAAAAATGTTCTCTGGCCTAACTGGCTTGCCTTTCATTGTACCATTTCAGGCTGGTTTTCCTCTAGCTGGTGATGAAATATAGAAAAACTCAACATTTTCCCCTTAGTTCAATTCTTTTCTTATGCCATACCTTCTTTTTTTAGAGAACTCATCTGTACACTTTTTTTATTTAGCCCACATATATTCAGATGACTTCAAAAGTTATACTTCCAATCCAAACCCCACACTGAACTGTGGACCTGCACCTCTAATTACCATCTTGAAAATTTCATTTGGATGACTCAAAGGCAACTCAAAATCCATATTTCTAAGGCAAAATCAGAAATGGAATTTTTCCCCAATGTTCATTCCTATAATGAGACTACATCTTCCACCAAATTAAATAAACCAAAACCTATCCTTGATCTTCCATAACTCACCCACCATATCAAAACTACTACTAAGATTTGTTGATCTTATCTGTGTAAGTCAATTTTTCTCTGTATAACCATAGCAACCACATAACTATAGCAACTACACTAGTGCAAACTCATCATCTCTAGCCTGAGCTACATTAGCCTCCTGACTGCACCACTCTGCACAGCCAGTCATAGTGACTTCTATGTAAGCTGATCATGTTACCCCAGACATAAAAACTTTCTGAATTTCCATTGATTTTGAAGTATTCTGAAGTCCTACAAGACACTGTGTATCTGGCTCCTAATCTTATCTAACTCCATCTGGGAGTTGGAACTCCTCATTTTCTAAATTCAAATAGTATTCTTTTGTGTAAAATGGTGATACTAGTAGTTCTTACTTTAACAGGCTACAGTGAGATTAAATTAGTTGAAATGTAAAAATACTTAAAGAAATTATCGGCAAACATTAAACATAATAAACAGTATATGTTATTGTATGGCAATTTTGGAAGTAGAAAATAAATAGAATGGCAAAGCAACAATATATGAAATGTAATGACTAATGTTTTCAGAACTGTAGAGAAATAGATTAAATCGAAGGGCATTGCAAATTTTTACCAGTCTAAAGAAAAGTACATTCAAAGCTATAAAAGAGTAACACATATTACCTGCAAGTAAATAATAGTTGTGCTAATAGCAAACTTATAATAGGTTAAAAAGAAACAAACCTTTACTGCATTGTACTTAAACAGCAAAGGAAATAGAGTAAACTTAGATGAAAAAAAATATGGTATATGAGACAAGAGTGAGCTAAATTACCAGTAGAATCCTTTGTTAAGTTTAACAACTATTGAGCCGGGCGTGGTGGCGCACGCTTGTAATCCCAGTACTTTGGGAGGCGGAGACCGGAGGATCCGGGTTCGAGGCCAGCCTCAGCGCGCACTCGCGGCGCGCACGCGATCTCTCTCTCCTCTCTCTCTCTCTCTCTGTCTCTCTCTCTCTCTCTCTACTTAGTGAGGCCCTCCGCAACTTCGTGAGACCCGGTTTCAAAATAAAGCATAAAAAAATAGGGCCGGGGGTGTAGCGC
>PVJS01028985.1:0-25117 GCA_004027185.1 Glis glis
ACACACACACACACACACACACACACACACACACACACACTACCACAAAGAGAAATGTGGTAAGAAATAAGAATTCCAGAGACATACACAGGTCCCCCTCAAGTATTAAACTGCAAACAGATGAGAACGTGTGTATGTGCGTGCATGCACCTGCATGCTTGTGTAAAAACTACTTGAAGTCAGGGAACGAAGCAGGTGACAGGGTTAGAAGGCTGGTAGTGTTGACTCTTCCTACCAGCCAGACCAGGAAACCTTGAGATTTGCAAGGCACTAGGTAGAGTTCACAGACATGTCCTGCCTCGGGGTTGGAGAGTAATTACCCCTACACCAAACGCTCTCTGGCCCCACATAATATATCCTAAAAGCCATACCCCCCAAAGATTAAACTTTTGAGGGAATTAAAGCATCCCAGAACATGGTTCAAGAATGTTTATGAGAATGCAAAACTAACTAGCATCCATCAACATAAAACACACAGTGCCTGGCATTCCTTCACAAATTATCAGGAATACAAGAAGCAAGAAAAAATGAGAAATAAATTTATCACCTGAAACCAACCCATAACTGATAAATATGCTAGTGTTAGCATAGAAATAGCAGAAAAACAGTTATTCTGATTGTATTTCAGATAACCAGAACTTTAGGAAGAGACGTGAAAAATAGTCTTTAAAAGACCCAAACAGAACTATATGTGAGATAAAATACACTGCATAAAATTAATGACAGACTAGACTTCGCAGTAGAAAATACCCGTGAAATTGAAGGCATATCAACAGAAACTATTTTTTTAAATTTTATTTATTTATTTATTTATTTTATGTTCATTTATTGGTGCATTGTAATTATACATTTTGATATATGTCAGGGTATCAACATCATACATGCACATATTAGAACAAACAAAAAACAAAACAAAAAACCCACAGACAAAAAACAAAAGTACCAATTTATAAGATAAAACGAGAATCAATGTGCTGTAGACTTTTTTTTTTCTTGATGGTACTGGGGATTGAACCCAGGGGTATTCTACCTCTGAGCTACACCCCCAGCCCTATTGTATTTTATTATTTTTTTCATTTTGAAACAGGTCTCACTAGGTTATTGAGAGCTTCTCTAAGTTGCTGAGGTTGGCCGTGAATCTGCGATCCTCCTATCTCAGCCTCCTAAGTACTGGGATTACAGACATGCACCACTGCACCCAGATGTGTAGGATATCTTAAAGCAGCCTAATATACATATATACATATGCAGCTGGAATTACCAAGGGAAAAGAGGCAGAACAAATATGTGAAGATACAATGGTCCAAACTTTTCCAAATTTGTTGAAATTAAAAATTCAGAAACTTCAGAAACCCCCAAACACAATGCTCATGAAGAAAATGACACCAAAGCAAATTGTAATCAATTTGTTCAACACTGGTGATACAATCTTAAAAGCCCACAGAGAGGGAAATATATCCAAAGAAACAGAGCAAATGCTGAGAGTAGATTTATTGTGGGATACAATGCAGACAAGAAGGCACTGAAACATCCTTAAAGCATGGGGGGAAAGGTCAGCCTAAACTTTATACCCAGTGAAACTACCTTCTCAAAAATGATGTCAAAATAATGTTTTTCAGATATATGAAAGCCAAAATAATTTATCACCAGCAGATCTTCATCACAAGAAGGCTAAAGGAAGTCTTCGAGGCCAAAGACACATGATACTAGATGGAAATATGGATCGACACAAAAGAATGAGGGACATTGGAAAGGGTAATTACATGGGCAAATATGTAAGATTTTTTCTTAAAACTTAAATCTCTTAAATATAATTGACTGTATAAAATAATAAAAACATAGTATGGTATTTATTATATATGTTAAAGTAAAATGTTTAAGAATATGTACCAAAACAACAACAACAGCAAAACAGGAGAGGAACATTTTAGGTATACTCTTCAAGATTCTTCTACTATATGGGCAGAGGTATGATATCACTTGAAGGTAGACTACGATACATTGAAGATGCATAGCATAAACTAAACCCTAAAGCAAGCAACCACTAACTATAGGAGGTATAGCTAATGGTAATCCAATGAAGGGAAGAAAATGGAATAATAAATCTATTCAATTCATCAAAGGAAGCAGGGAAAGAAATCAAAGGCAAGAAAGAACATATGGAACCAATGTACAAAAAGATGGTAATTTTGAATCTTGTCACATCAATAATCAAATTATCAGTAAATGGTTTAAATACCCAATTAAGAGGAGGTGTCTGTCAGATTGGATACGAAATGGAAGAACCAATTGTAACCTGCTTACAAAAAAACACATGTCAAATATAATGACATAATAAGTTAAAATAAAAAGCATGAAAAAAGATATAACACATGAATCCTAATCAAAAGAAATATGGAGTGGTTATATTATCAGAAAAAGTAGATTTCAGAGCTAAAATATTAACATGGATAAAATTTTTATTTTATAATGATAAAGAGGCCAATTTAGATTTTAAGTGTTTATGCACTTAATACACTTCAAAATACATGAAACAAAAACTAATCAAGGACATCAAGGAGAAATAGTTAAAAGTCCACAATTGTAGTTGGGTATTTCAATACTCTTCTCTCAAAGATTAATAGAACAAAATAGAAAATCAGTAAATATGGAGATGATTTGAATAGTAATATCAAGCACTTTGACCTAATTGACATTTATAAAGCACTCTACACAGTTTTTAAAAATGTGTTAAAGTACACATTTTTAAAAAATGCATTTAGAATATTTACCATGATAGAACATATCCTGGGTCAAAAAACAAGTCTCAATAAATATAAAAGTTTTAAATCATACAAAGCAAATTCTCACACAACAATAAAATTAAATTAAAATCTGGAACAGAAGTCTGTTACCATATCTATAACTGATAACAAATTCTGTAGAATCCCCAAACATTTTTAAACTAAGCAACAAATGTCTAAAAAAGTCATAGATGAAAGAAATAAAAAAATAAATTAGAGTGTCTTTTAAATTTATCAAAAATGAAAGCACAAAATAGTGAACTTTTTGGAATGCCACTATGGCAGTACCTGGGGGAAAATTTTAGGACTAAATCATTAACTGTGTATATTAGAAAATCAGAAATATCACAAATCAATACCTCAATCCCAATTTAAGAAAATGGCAATCATCAAGAATACAGACAATAATAAATGCTGGTGAGGATGTGGGGAAATACGAATACTTGTAAACTGTCAGTGGGATTGCAAATTAGTGCAGCTGTTTTTGAGATCAGTGTGGAGGTTCCTCAGAAGACGGGAAATGGAACCACTAAATGATCCAGCCATACCACTTTTGGGTATCTTTACAAAGGAATTAAAATCAGAATATTATAGTGATACATGCATAGCCATGTTCATAGCAGCACAATTCACAATAGGCAAATTATGGAACCAGCCTAGGTGTCCATCAACAGATTAATGGATTATGAAATTTTGGGATATCCACAGAGTGAAATTTTACTCAGCCATAAAGAAGAACAAAAGTATGTCATTTTCAGGAAAATGGATGGAATTAGAGAATACTATGCTAAGAGATATTGGCCAGTCACAGAAAATGAAGGATCATATGTTTTCTTTCATATGTGGAAGCTAGGGAGTAATGAGGATACAAGAGGGACTCCAGATAAAAGAAGGGAAACCCAAGTGGAGGGATGGAGGAGGCCTAGGCAAGGGAGATGGGGGGGAGGGAGACTTGATAAAGGAACCACTTCAAATGGCGCTCTATGTACTCATATGAAATTATTGAATTATCAATGCTAGTCTCAAATCATGTGTGGGGAAGGGAGAGGAGTAAGGCGGGAGCCAGGGGGAAGCTTATCCAGTGCTGTGTACATGTATGTCTCTATCACTCTGAACTTCTTTATGATGTGTGATTAAGATGCGCCAATTAAAGTATTTTTAAAAAGAAGCATTCAAACTTAGCATAGGTAGACAAAAATAAATAAAATAATGATAGTAATAGAAATAAACAACTCATCCAAAATACACAGAGAACCCTTAAAAAACAAAACCAAAAGCCGGGCGTGGTGGCACACGCTTGTAATCCCAGTACTTTGGGAGGCGGAGACCGGAGGATCCGGGTTCGCGGCCAGCCTCAGCTCTCTCTCTCTCTCTCTCTCTCTCTCTCTCTCTCTCCCTCTTTCCCTGTCTCTCTCTCTCTCTACTTAGTGAGGCCCTCCGCAACTTCGTGAGACCCGGTTTCAAAATAAAGTATAAAAAAATAGGGCCGGGGGTGTAGCGCGGAGGTAGAACGCCCCTGGGTTCAATCCCCGGTACCGCAAAAAAAAAAAAAAATCAACAGTAAAAAAATGAACAATCTTATTAAAAACTAGTCAAAAGGCTTGATCAGACACTTCACCAGATGAAAGATATAAATGTCAAATAAGCATATGAAATCTGATCAACATCATATGTCATTAGAAAATCGCAAATTAAAAAAAAGAAAATTGCAAATCAAATTAAAACCATGAGATTTCACTACACACTTATTAGGATGTACGGAATTCAAAATTCTAACAGCATCAAATGCTGGGAGGATATGGAGGAACAGGAATACACATTCATTGCTGGTGGGAGTGCAAAAAGGTAGACAAGTTCAGCAGTCTCCTACAAAACTAAACATCCTCATACCACACGATCTAGCATCTGCATTCCTTCATATTTACCAAAATGAGTCAAAAAAGTTATGTTTACACAAAAATCTGTGCGTCTCTGTTTATAACACTGATGTGAGTGTTTATAACAATTTTATGTATAATTGCCCAACTTGGAAGCAACCAAGACATCTCCCAGTAGATGAATGGAAAAATAAATGGTGGCGTATTCAGACAACAGAATATTTCACAGAGTTAAAAAGAGATGAATTATCAAGCCATCAAAAGACACAGAGGACCTGGGTGTGGTGGCGCATGCCTGTAATCCCAGTACTTGGGAGACTGAGACAAGAGGATCACAGGTTTGAGACCAGCAACAGCAACTTAGCAAGACCTTCAGCAACTTAGTGAGACACTGTTTCAAAATAAAAAGTAAATAGCAATGTCGGGTGTAACTCAGCTGTCGAATGCCCCTGAGTTCAACCTCCAGTACTACAGAAAAGAAAAAAAAAAAAACACACAGAGGAGACTTAAATGCATATTACCTAAGTGAAAAAAAGCCAGTATGAAGAGGCTACATACTGCATCATTCCAACTATATGTCATTCTGGGAATGAAAATTCTATAAACAAAAGGGACCAGTGGTTTCCTTGGGTTAAGGGGAAGATATGGTTGAATAGCAGAGTATGTAGGACATTTAAGCAAGAGAAATTGTTCTGTGGACAGACGCCATCATAAATTTGTCAAAACCCATAGAATATACAACACCAACAGTGAACTCATGCAAACTATGGGTTTTGGGTGAGAAGGATATGTCCTTGTAGGTTCACCAGTTGTGACAAATGTATGCTCCGGTGGAAAGTGATGATGATGGGGGGGTACAAGGGAAATATCTCTGTATCTCCATCCAATTTTGCTGTGAAACTAAAAGTGCTCTAAATATAAAGTCTGTTTTCAAAAAATAAAAACAAAAACAAAGCAAACAGAAAAACAGAAACAATAATAACGAAAATCACACACCTACTAGAATGACTAAAATAAACAGGCTAAACATATCTGTGCTGGTGAGAATGTGGAAGGACTGGAACTCTAACACTCTGCTGGAGGGAATGAAAATGGTATAATAGTTTTTGGAAAACGGTATGGCAGTTTTTTAAAAAGTTAAATATATACCTACTTATGACTCAGCCATTCCACTCCTAGATATTTATCCAAGAGAAATTAAAGATTCAAACAAAGGTCTATGTACAAATATTATGGAAGCTTCATTTATAACAATCAAAATATGGGGAAACCCAATATATTCATCAATATTTGAATGGATAAAGAAACTGTGGTATCCATAAAATGGAATACTATTCATCAATAATAAAGAATGAATTACTAAAACACATACTAAAAACATGGGTGAGTATCAAAACAGGTATGCTGAATGAAAGAAGCCAGACCCAGCACATACTATATCATTCCATTTGAATAAAATTCAAGGAAATGAAACTGAATGTATAGTGATAGAAATAGATTATGGTTATGAGAGAGATGACAGAAGATGGTATTTTCCCCAAATACCAATCTGCGACCTCATAGCAAGATGACTGCATGTCAGAATTACCTTTACAAGCCTGTGGATGCATTCCTAAGCTCTGCCTCCAGAGAGTTGTGCCCAGTTGGTCTTACTTGGAGCCTCAAAATCTGTTTAACAATATCTGAAGGTGATTTGATACCCAACCGGGTTTGGGGTCTTCTATATAAATAGCACTTTATCCCCTTCCTTTCCTCAGTATCTGTGTTTTAAAGTCTAGAATTGTTTAAGCCTCAAACTTGAACAGATGGAAATTTGGATGAATCCCTCTCTAAAGTTATACATTTACAGGATGATCCTAGAAGAAACCTTAAAGATCTTGACTCTTACATGAAAGCATCATCCCCATAGACCCAGAGACATGAATCTAATTGGGTATTCGTAGAGCATCCTGTGTCACCCGGGAGGGTGGCCAGGGATCCCCATCCTGCCGTGAGCTCCCTTACAGCTCTGCTCTCTCATTTTTTCCTACTATGTGTACAATCATTTCCTACTACATACCAACTCCTCAGAGGTTCTCAGCCACCTTCATCCTGGCACTAAACTATGATTACAATGCAACAGAATTGGGCTTGGGAACATTAGCTTGAAATAAATGATCGTTTTTGCTTTAGCTTGCCAATCAAAATCAGCAAGATTATCCAGCACCTCTTTCTTTCTCTCACTGTTTCTTGGCTGCTCTGGTCTCTACATTCCTTGAATTTGCTATTTACCTCAGTGAACCTCAAAATGCATAGTTTCCAGGGAGAAAAGAAACAGCCCTTTCCACTCCAACTCCATGTCTAGTTTTTAGATTAGCACAATGCCACAGGTACTTTGAGAAACTTTAGTCTTGCCCTTGGATAAAATCGTGTCTTGCACAAAAATGTACCTGGGATCACATGGCCTATGTATTATTTAGGGAGGATCTGAGGAACATATGATTTTTCTGCAGCTAAACTATGCTGGGTAAAACAGCATCTTTCTGGATGATGCAAGCCACCTGCCTAACATAGACTCATTTCACTTTATGTACTATACCTACCTCTTGTAAATTATTTTCTGGGGGCATAAAAGGTCTTGCTTTGAGCATTGATGGTGCCAGTGGGTAGATGGGATGGATTCCTAACTTTCTTCTCCTACCAGTTTGTAACCACATTCAGAATCCTGAGCCAATAGGCCAGATTATATCTGAAAATCAAAGGAAGTGAGTATCAGTTTCTCATAGGCCAGGAAGAGGATGATTTTGCTAAAGAAAAATACACAATGCCTACATTTACTGCAGTGCTAATGGCGGGCCACTACAATTAAGGCATATGCTCAACATGTTCACTGCATCTGTTAATCACGGTCCACAGCTTTTGTCTTCTCAGACAAAGCCTGTTATCTCATCCGTCAACAAAGCTATAGAAGGTCACCCTTGGTCAGGGCTTGGAAGACAGAGAAAGTCTGCACATAAAAAAGCCAGATGTCACAGTTAGTGATGCAGGCAGGAGCTTGTCGGCCATCAGAAGCCGATAAGGGACCAGAGGCCCTGTCCTTTATCCCTTAGGAAGGAGACGACTATTTTCATATATTTTAATATATATATACGTATGTATATATATGTATATATATTTATATTTCATACATATTTATAGAGTGCTCACTGTACACCAGCACCTGTGATAATGATCAGCAATAGAATTAAGATAGGGGAGACTGAGTTTCTGAATTTGGTCACTGAAGGAGAATCTTTGTAGGAAAAGGTATAAGGCTCAGTTTAGTCCCTGGACTGTTTTGTTGTTATTATTGTTATTGTTAGGGGTTTTTTTTTGCAATGTCAGGAAGATTTATCCAATCTGTAATTGAGGAAATTGCATCCTGTTAGTAAAAATAAATAATAAATATAAAATACTGTGCCTTTGTAATTTTAGCAGCAACAGTAATCTCAGTAATAGCTAATATTTATTGAGAGCTGATCATAAGCTGTGAAAAAGCAAAACTGTAGGTAGTGGTTTACTCTCTCCAGTCATCCTCAATAATTACTCTATGAGAAGTACGTACTCCTGTTATAACCATTTTCCAAGTGAAGAAACAGTCTCAGAGAAGTTGAGCGATCGGCCCAAGGTCACAGAGCTAATAAGGCTAGATGTGGTCTCAAGTACAAATGGGTCTCATAGCAGAGACCCAACACTCACTTGCCACCAACCATTATAATGCTGATTTGATACTTGGGGAGAAAGAAGAAAGGCTTAGTTTCACATTTCTAGAGAGTATGCTGTTTGTGAGACAAGTCAGCACCACCAGGCAAGGTCTGGACTTTGGAGACTGTTCTGGGGACATAGCTTCTCATTGGCTGCTAGGGAAGCCATGGGTTAATAGTCTCCTCCATTTTGTGGCTCCGTGGAACATTCGGGGAGAGAGTCACTCTGTGAACATAAAACTAATCATCGCCTATCTGAAAGCTTGCTGGAAAAAGTTAAACATTTCAACAAACCCCCTTCACTAAAAGTGCATTCAGCACTTTCCCCCCTCAGAAATGACTTGTAAGTTTGTGCTTTTAATTATTATCATTCTCCCCTGAAATTACAGGCGAAGCACTCAGTGATATTTGAAACATCAATTACTGGCCTGCAGGCCTCTGCTACTGTTTCTTTGCCTGCTGCCAGGGCTGCAAATCCATTTTCTGCATTTCTTTCAGATTTTCTGAACAAAATTATGGAAAATCGCTGTTGGCACATGGCATTTTTCCACAATGGTCAGAGTTATTGAATTGTGCCGTTATGTGCTGCTTGGAGAAGGCATTCCAACTGAAAATGCCAGCCTTAAAACTATCAGAACATTTTCTCCAATCTGGGCTTCATAAATTTTCCACAGGAAAAAGCTAAGAAATCTGCCCTGGCTTTGCCTGGGGCTCCTACTGCGCATAACTCCACGCTTGCGACGGCTCGGCTCAGCTCGCGGATTCTTAGCTCATCTGTCCTTTGGCTCCTGTTTTCAGTTCACACTTTCTCACCCTGAGTGACCATAGATCTAGAGACTACCTTGATCAGAGTGACCTGCTGGCAGACATTTTGAATTTGTCTTCCCTGTCGCTCCCAATCAGGCCCCAGTCCGTGCAGTCATGTTTCAAAGGCACCTCAAACTCAAAATTCCAACTCTATTCCTTCTGTATTTCTCACTGAGTTTCACCGCACACATAGGGTTTCTGGAAACTCTCTCTATGAGACTTGATGGCATTCTGTTACTTGGACTTGTCAATTCTACTTCACATGGCTCTCCCAAGTCACCTTTTCTATCACTGAGCCTTCTTCTGGATCTTTCCAACAATCACCTGTCTTATATTTTGCTACTTGTCTCTTCTTTCTCCAGCATATCTTCTACGTTGCTGTCAATGGACTGATTAAGAATAGGTATTAGCCAGGTGTGATGGTGTATACCTTTAATCCCAGTACTTGTGAGGCTGAGATAGGAGGATCACAGGTTCAAGGGCAGCCCCAGCAACTTAGTGAGACCCTCAGCAACTTAGTGAGAACCTGTTTCAAAGTAAAAAATAAAATAGGATGGGGGGCATAGCTTGGAGGTAGGATGCCCCTAGATTCAATCTCCAGCACCACACATACACACAAAAAAGAATAGGTATTATGTATTAGTTCATCCACCAGTTATCAAACACCTACTCTGTAGCAGATACTGAAGCATGTACTATGGAAATAGGTATGTCAAGGGTGTGGCCCCATCCTCTAGGTGTTATGGGCCATTGTTACTCCACTGCTTATAAAAGACCAATAGATCTTCCCCATGAAATAGTCAGAGCCCTTCACACCTGCTGGTCCCCGGGGACAACAGTGACCTGGCTCTGATGCCTTCCTCTCCTTGCATCTCTTTCAACTTCCCCTCTCTCCCACCTGTGCTAATCTCTGTTTCCTAAAATAGCAGAAACTTTCCAGATCTTTACCATACTATTCTATTACCACCCAGTATTCATGATTCCCAGATTAGTAAATGCCAACCTATGTTTCTAAACCTTGACTCAAATCTCCCCCTCCTATGAGTCTTTCCATACAGACTCTCCCAGTCCCCAGATAATCTGTACTCACTTCCCACTGAATAGTATCTCTGAATATTTAAAAGGAGATGGGAATGGTGGCACAAGATAAGATAGCAATAAGGGGAACAAACTGTAGGATCAGATAAATCCAAGTTCTGTATTTTGTAAAGTTGTAAGGTTTCTAATCAAGTTGCTCATCTTGATTAAAAGCTTCAATTTTACCATCTATAAACTGAGGACACAAATCTGTACCTTATAGAGTTGTTCGTAGTATTTGATGAACTCATTGATATAAAATGCCAATCTTAGAGTAAGTGCTGAGAAAATTATAACAATTGTTATTTTCATTATCATTGCCATTTTTATTTTAGAGTAACTTACTATATGTTGCTACAATTATTTTTGTGCCGCTTTCCCCTACTAGTCTACATGCTCGATTAATACATGAATATCTTTTTTTCTTTGTTTCTCCAGTGTCTAGCATAGTGTACCTGGCTGATATTTGGTTCTTAGTGTTTTCTGAAAGAGCAAATTAATCTTTATCTGGAAACCCACAAAGTACTTCAAACTTAATATATAAGGAAGCTAAAAGCATTAGTTTCCCCCAAAGCTTCCAAAGTGTCTAGAACAGTACCTGGCATGCAACAGTTGTTGAAATATAAATTAATTATACTCTAGTTTAAATCAATTCATTCAAACACATTAGTGGGTTACTCTCTTGGTCATGTATAAGAATTACAAATATGAAAGTCTGTGGGAGTTGGAACATTTTGTCAAACTGTTTAAGTCAGAGATTCCTTGAATATTCATTTACAAATCATGTAAAGTTCATATCCTCTAGGTTTGTTCTCTAGGAATCTAGACTAGGCTGCTCATATTGTTTGAACATAGCTCTTGCCATCTCCTGGATAGAAGACAGAAACATACAGAGGCTATGGCCTCTACCTTGTTCAAGAAAACCCTGTGGCTGATTTATGTATGTCTTGAGATCTGGGGTAAAGTATAATTCCTATATTCCATAAAACACAGTTGCAATCATATGCTGTATGTCCTCTTGATCTTCCCTCATCAAAGGTCTCCCCCAAACTCTGCATTCCTAATCACAGGCTGGTAATACATCCAGATACCTCTTCATTTCACGGATTGGTCTGCACACTGCATCCTATTATTTTCTAGGCCCTGCATATACTAATTATGTTTTCCTAGGAGACTCTGCAGTAGGCATACATCATCTCCCACTGATTGTGTGGGCTAGGACCGGGCCCTCCTGATGCATCCTCTCCATGTTTTAGATAGTACTTCTTCAATGTTGTCTGAGGCAGTTGTAATAAAGGGTGCTTTGGACTCAAGGAAAGAGAAAAGATTGATCTCTCTGGACCCAGATATATAGAAAGAAGACAAAACTACTCGTTTATCCCAAAGTGTGTCAGGTTCATAGAACGGTTTCCAAGAGGTAGCAGTTAGTAGAATGAGCTGCCTATGGATTGAGAGACAGCACAGATGGCAACGCAGAGCCATCCACCTCCAGGCCTTCACATATGTTGTATTGTGTTCTCTTATCTGGTGTCAAAGAAAAAGTCGACATGGACTTCTGCCCCTGCCCTCTAGAATGTGTGTGGTACTGGGGAGTGAACCCAGGGGCATTCTATCTCTGAGATACATCCCCAGCCCTATTTTATTTTTTATTTTGAAACAGAGTCTCGCTAAGTTGCTGAGGCTGGCCACGAACCTTCAGTCTTCTTGTCTCAGCCTCCCAGCTCCTGGGATTACGGGCGTGCGCCACCATACCAGGCTTGGTTGAAATTTTCACCCTATCCAAACTTAAATTTCTTGATAGAGATAACTTTTAGACTTTGCAGTGTTAGTGGGAGACCAAAATGAGGTTTTCACATAGAAATAACCTGACATGCTATGATTTTACTTATTCATCCATTATTCCAAAAATAGTTGTTGATTCTTCCATGGACCAGACTCTGTTATGCTTTGGTGACACCAGTGGTGAGTGGAAGGTGATATGGACACAGTTCTTTTATTAGTTTCCAGTAGAGGATCTGGGAAACTTTCTCTGCAAAGGATTGGATGGCAAATACGCCCGGCTTTGCAGACCATGTAGTATCTGTTACAACTACTCAACTCTGATGTGGTTGTGCGACATATAAATGAATTCAGGTGGTTGTGTTCCAATAAATCTTTATTTACAAAATAGGTGGTGGTTTGGAATTGGCCCATGGGCTGTAACTTGGTAACCCCTGGCCACCAAGAGGGCCACTAAGCAATTGCATTGATACACAAGAGGAACCGGGCTCCAGGTGAGTGTAAAACCACTGAAGTTGGCTGGGCGTGGTGGCACATGCTTGTAATCCCAATACTTTGGGAGGCGGAGACCAGAAGATCCGGGTTCGCGGACAGCCTCAGCTCTCTCTATCTCTCTCTCTCTCTCTCTCTCTCTCTCTCTCTCTACTTAGTGAGGCCCTCCACAACTTCGTGAGACCTGGTTTCAAAATAAAGTATAAAAAATAGGGCCGGGGGTGTAGCGCGGAGGTAGAACGCCCCTGGGTTCAATCCCCGGTACTGCAAAAACAAGACAAAACAAAACAAAACAAAACAAAACAAAACACCGAAGTTCACTCAGATTGAGAGAGAAAGACTTCAGGGGCTAGAAAGGAAAGAGAATCAGGAAGTTATGATGGCACTTGAGGGTGAAGAAGTTGGAAGGACCCAGAATATGCAGGATTTTGCGGGCCATGTCTAGGGTCAGGCCTTTCTCTTCAGTGACATGAGAATCCCCTGGTGACTCTATGCCTCCCATTGCCCCAGTATCTCCATACTAACTGAGCCTTCACTGACCATGGGTGTGATCCTCTTCTTAGAAGCTCAAGAAGAGAGACATTCATAATCATTCTTGCACGAAGTCTGAGAGAGTGGCTAAGTTAGGCTACACCCTTCCCCTGTCCTCTCATGCATATTAAGAAGAAAACAAAATCTTAGAGAAAGCTAAGGTTATTTTGTGCTTCCTTCTGGGGTCTTAGGCCTCAGAACCCAAATGCCCTTCCCTGGGGTCCATTTTTGCTGTCTCCTGGGTGTACCCTTAGGATATCCACATTCTGATGGAGGGCCTAGGGGTACAGCGGGTATGGATTGGGCCATATTCTTGCTTGCCATGTTCTTTGAGGATATCACCCTTCTATTTGAGCTTCAATTTATAAAGCCACACACAAATAATTTTTCTATCCACCTCAAAGCATTACAATGAAATTCGACAATGAATTTTTCTTTTGTAATCTATTCAACACTACCAAAAAGATGAAATGCAAGGAGGGTGGTGGTAATGGAGGAAATTGAAGAAGAGAATGAAGACAATGTGGTGGTAGGTGTTAGGGGTAGGATGTCATAGGTATTAGGGGTAGGATGGCATAGGGGGTAGGATGTCAGGTGGGATGTTAGGGGTTCTCATCCCTAAAGCTTATTCAATATATGTTTCTCTAGCCCCTGTGTGTCATGTTCTAGGCAGTAGGCATACACTAGTTAGGGAAAGAGAGGCATGACCCTTGCCTTCAAAGGCTTACAGTTAAGTAGAGGGAGACAGTATTTTCATTACAAGCATAATTAAGTAGAGAGTGCTATCAGAGGTGTGTGTGAAGGGAGGTGTCAAGAAAGGAAGGACTTATCAAGAGAAATGGCATTTAAACAGAGACCTGGAGTGTATGAGTTAGTGCATCCAGGTGAAGCGTACAGATAAGAGTAGAAAAGGCAGCAAATGGGAAGTCATGGAGGTAAAAAAGATTGCGGTGCTCCTAGATCTGAAAGAAGCCAGGCAGCAGGAGGATGAAATGACCATCCAAGTGTTGTGTGCATGGATGTCCCTATCACTCTGAGCTTCATTATGATGTGAGATTACAATGCACCAATAAAGGTACATTTAAAAAAAATGAAATGACCTAAGGGACACAAAAAGCATAAGGTGTATTGTGTGGAAGGGTGGGTGCCAGGGTGGAAGACAAGCCAGGAGACTGGGGCAGCCATCCTGTAAGTGATGATGCTGGTAAGATCGGGATTGTGATAGTGAAGAGGGAAAGAAGGGAATGGAGATATATTTTGGAGGCAAGGTTGATAGGCTCTGTTAAATCATTAGAAGCACAGGTAAATGAGAGGAGAAAAAAATAAGGATGACTCCTAGGTTGTCTGGAGTGAGAAATGAGTGGGTGGGACACCTGATCTCCTGAAATGTGGAAGATTGCAGGGGAAACTGTAGTTACATATGTGCTCTGATTGTTGTGGTATGTGTGTGTGTGTGTGTGTGTGTGTGTGTGTGTACATGTGTGTGTGTGTGTGTGTGTATGTGTGTGTGAGAGAGAGAGAGAGACAGAGGAAGCTAGCAAACCAATAGGATATGTAGGATAAAATACCTTTGTATAGAGAGCAAATCATTTAATTATACCTTGTACAAACTACTATGTCTGGATGTTTATGTTGGGTAAAATGGTCCCTTCTCCAGATGTTGGTATTGTCTCCTGACTAAGAGCATGGGTTCTGGAGCCAGATTTCTGGAGTTGAGATCCTATCTACCTCACTGTGTTAGGTAGAATAATGGCCTGACAGAGATGCTCACATCCTAATTCCTGGAATTTATGGCTGTCTTAGGTTACACACAAAGGGAAATTAAGGTTGCAGATGAAGTTGACTCTGAGATGAAGAGATGATCCAGGTCAACCCAAAGTAATCACAAGGGTCCTTAAAAGTAAAAGAAGGAAGCATAGGTCAGAATCAAAGAAAAAAAATATGATGATGGAAGCAGGGTCAGAGAGATGTGATGTACTGGGTTTTGAAGTCAGAGGAAGGAAGCCAGGAGGCTGGGAATGGGGAGGTCCCAGGAAGCTGGAAGAGGCATGCAAAAGGGTTCCCTCCAGGAACCTCCAGAAAGAAACAGAGCCCCACCGATGCCTTGATTTTAGCTTAGTGAGACTTGTCTGACTTACCAAATGGTAAAACCATAAATCTGTGTTGCTTTAAGCCACTGAATTTGTGGTGATTTGTTATAGCAGCAATAGGAAACTAATACACTCACTTACTAGTGCTTGTGGGAAAAATATTTGACTTCTCTGCCTTGGTGTTCTGATGTATTAAATGGGAATAATTGAAATACCTACTTCATAGAGGTGAGCAGAAAGTGGGGCAATTGGTGGAAAGCACTTAGGAATCTGGCGTGTGGTAAATACTCAATGACAGTAGCTCTTTCCCTTTCTCAATGTGCCTCTGTCTCAATGTGAGAAAAGATACCTGCTCTTCTCAAAGGAGGCCAGGTGCATTGGAGGCCACCAAGGTTCAGGATTGACTTGCCCAAGTCAGCTGGCTGTCAGTTACCCAAGTCACTTGGGGAACTGGGTCAACTTCATCCTCATATTCTTAGCAGCCCCATGGTACCTGGCCTAAATGAAACACACCTTTAATTATTGACCTAAACTAGACCCACAGATGGGAAAAGCCCTACCAGCTCCTGCCAGAGTGAAGCGTGAGTTGGAGCAGCCAGTTGTTTTTTTGTCCTTTAGAGGGGTTGCTTCTTGCCTGAGAAGTAAAAAAAAATTCTAAGATGAATACACACACCATTCTTTGAGTATCGGTATGCTTTGCGGCATCCTGCAGTTCATAATATTCAAATTATCAGCAAATAATGATTATGATAAATTATTAACTATTTGTGAGTGGGGTGATTTGCATATTTTAAAACATCCTTTTCATATTAAATCTTCAAAACCACCTTCTCTCCTTGCAGCTGGTGAAGGATTATTGGGACGACAGGTTTTGCCTGGCTTTGTGGTGTTCACTTGCAGGGAGGGAGCAATCATTGCCTGAGCTTGTGTCAGGGGCCTCGCTCCTGCCCAGGTGTCCTCTCTTCCTTGCATGTAGGTCTACATGCTTGGACCTGTGTCCTGGGACCTGCCCAGGCACATACCCCTGCTTTGGCCCTTAGCTGGAATTCTGGAAGGAGCTGGCTGATTCTTAATCAAAAGAGCTCTGATTTCCCTGGATCTGTTGTAGTTCGCCTCTTTCCTGAGACAAGCTGCTTCTGGCCCAATTACAGTCTTAATCTGTGTCCTCCAACTTTGGTTTTGCTGTGCTGTATTCTCAAGTTCCTCTGTATCTATCCCCTAATCTTCTACTCTATTCCCAAGTTATATACCCTGAAGGTTGTTTCTGATACCCCTTTTCCAAAGCCTGGGCACCTGGAGATCTTATATTCTCAAACTCTGACACCTCATCTAGCTTGAGAGAGCCTGAAACTTGATCTTTTCATGTCTGTCTCTTCCTTCCTGAACTTTCCAATAAGGTCAAATGAGAGAAGAGTGGTTCACCACCATCTTCTCTGAAAAGTGACCCTGCCCAAGTGGTTATTTGGGTGGTGAAGGATAAATCAACAAGCCAGGCATTGGCTTGATTACATGGCAACCTCTCCCTAACAGGATGAATGCTCGGTTTGATACTTGACCTACAATATGAAGAAGAAGGTCACAGCTCACATTTTTTGCCCCTAAAAAGGAATTGTGCTTCCAAAACCCCAGAGGAAAGTAAAGTCTGGCTTTCTGATTATATGTTTCATTGCAATGCAATGATGTAATGTCATACATGATAAAACTAGGGAGCTGGGCTTCAGTTGAAGTCAATTGAAGCTTACAGGCTTAATCCAGGTTTGGGTATTTCAAATTTGTCCAGCCATGATTTCTGGGGCAAGCATTTGAGGTTAGAATAGCTTCTGAGTGACATGGACCATTGGTTGGTTTCGTTTGCAATTCAATGGGCCGCTGCAAAGGAAACTTTGCTCATATGGTTTTTAAAGTGTCATTTCCAAAGGAAAAGTGAGCTAATCTCTGCATCCTGAGAGTCTCCAAAGGGAGGTTTTCACTGCAGTTTTATCAGTGCCTAATGAGTGGGAATAGGTAGAGACTGTGTGAAGGATTACGAAGAACCTGGCAGGTTTGGCTTTGTGTAGCTTTGAGGGTAATCCCTGGTTTGTTTAATGAGGTGATTCTGGGTCAGGGAGCAGTTGACACAAATGCATGAAGACATATTTACAAAAGAAAGCCCTGCACCTTGGCCTGGAGACCAGGCAGGTGGCTCTGTGTTCTCACCACCGCCCATCACACCCTGGACCCTCCCTGAAGACATTGCCCTCAAGAAGCACAGGACTCCTTGCCCAAGAGAGTCCAGGATAGCTTATGTGGGAAATAGATCATTCTCATTGCAGTCTCCCACCCCAGGTGGAGAGGAATTTATTAAAAAAGTAAACAGCATTCAAGGATCAGGAAACCTCTTTGGCTAATGTAAAAACTAGATTTTGTGCCTTGACACCAATAGAAATCTTTGTTGTGTCTCGAAAGTCTATACGGAAATGAATACCTTTTATTGGCATAGTATAATTAGACATATTTACGAGGTATAGGGAGATAATTCAATGCATCTATACAGTGCATAATAAACAAATGAGGGAAATTAGCATTTCTGTCTCCTTAAATATTATCATTAGTGATGGGAAACTTCAAATTCCTCTCTTCTAGTTCTTTATAAAATATGTAATAAATCATTGTGAACTATCATCACCCTACTGTGCTGTAGAAGAACCCTGGAATTTATTCCTACTACCTAACTGTACTTTGGCACCTGTTATACAACCTCCCTCTAACCCACCTTTCCCCTACCCCTGACCTCTAGGAATCACTATTCTACTCTACTTCTATAAGATCAACTGTTTTAGCTTCCACCTTTAAGTGAGAACACTTGATATTTGTCCTTTTGTGTTTGGCTTATTTCACTTAACATAATGTCCTCCAGTTCCATCCATATTGCCACAAATGAGGAAATGAATCCTTCCAAGAAAGGATGAGACACTGTGTCTTTTTTGTTTAGAGATCTGGTATCCACCAAATGGGGTAAAAGAATCCATTTATGCACATCCATCAATAATAGAGTTGCTGTTCAAAACAGGGTGGAGACAAGAGTAAACAGACCTGAAATAGATGAGGTTGAAGGAACCGTGCAACACAGAGCTCGAGATGGAAGGAGTAGGCACACTCAGGAACTCTGTGGAAGCCTGGCTGGGGCCGAGAGCTCCAGGAGAGAGCCCACAGGGAGCCCAGGCTGAGAAATGAAAAGGGTCCAGAGGATAGAAGCCTATCACTTTGCTGCAGATTTTCCAGTCTTCGTCCTCTGCAATCCCTCATGCACCACCACCTCCTCACCTTGCCATCTCTAATTGGTTAATATGGAAGCTTAACTCTCCCTATTTCCTGGCTTCATAACTCTTCCTTTCAGATAGGAGAACTTCATATCCTCGGGCCATTTCTGGCTCCAAGAATAATGTAACCTTCCAGACTCTCCTCAAACACTAGAAATCCTGGGTCTTTCCATTGTCCCCCTTTTGATGCCACTCACAGGCAGTTCTTGATCTCCCAGCTTTAAAATATACGTACTATCTGGGTCTACTTCTGTTTGCCCATCTAAGACTCAGGTACTCCCGGACATCGTATGGGTCCAGTTGACTTACAAAGGATATCAGGTGTGCCTGTAGAAGCTGACCAGTGCTGACCCCTGAGGAGAGCCCATTGTCCTCTGGAAGAAGACCCAGAATATCCAGCAGCTGCCTCACCCTGGTCCCCACCACTTTCCTCTGGCTCTCTCTTCCCCTAATTATAACCTGAGCTGAGTCATCTGGTATAGCTAGCGGTGGTTATGGTTTAATTTCTGCCCTAATAGTTACTTAGTCTTCAGGAAAAGTAAGGAAAGTGGTTGGTTTGAAACAGCCTAATTCTCCCCAGGACTGAGGTCATTCACAGAGGTTCTTTAAGAAGACCCAGGATATCTTTAGAAGCCACTAAAGGACCAGTGCTCAGAGTTTCCATTTAGCCATCCTCCGAGCATCTGTCTCATTTTAAATTCAGATAAGTAATCAGAGAACAATAGAACCGTGGAAAGTGCTGCTTACGATTAGAGTGGGATTTAGCTCTAATTTCTCCATGTGACTTTCGTATATCCCAATAGAAAAAAAAATTGAAATCAAAGATTTTAAAACTTCTGTGTATGTCCAATGTTTATTTGAGATACTTATAAAAATGCAGGTTCCCAGTCCATCATCCCAGGTGATCCATTTTCATTATATTTGATGGTAGGGTTTGGGAAACTGCTTTTTTTTTTTTTTGGTACTGAGGATTGAACCCAGGGGCATTCTACTTCTGAGTTACACCCCAGCCCTTTTTATTTATTTATTTTATTTGAAATAGGATCTCGCTAAATTACTAAGGGCCTCATTAATTTTCTGAGACTGGCCTCGAATCTGTGATCCTCCTGTCTCAGCTTCCCAAGTACTGGGACTACACACATATGCCACCGAACCCGGCTAGGCAAACTGCATTTTTAATAATTAGCCCAGGCCGGGCATGGTGGCGCACGCTTGTAATCCCAGTACTTTGGGAAGCAGAGACCGGAGGATCCGGGTTCGCGGCCAGCCTCAGCTCGCGCATGCGCGCACGTGCGTGCATATTCTCTCTCTCTCCCTGCCTCTCTCTCTCTCTCTCTCTACTTAGTGAGCCCCTCCGCGGCTTTGTGAGACCCTGTTTCAAAATAAAGTATAAAAAAATAGGGCCGGGGGCGTAGCGCGGAGGTAGAACGCCCCTGCGTTCAATCCCCGGTACCGCAAAAAAAATAAATAAATAAATAAATAAATAAAAATAAATAAATAAATAATTAGCCCAAAATGATTCTGGTGCAAGGGGTTCATGGCTACACTTTTGAGAACTTGGGTAGCAGCAGTTTTGCTCTTTGTGTGAACTAGGAGCTGAAGTGCAGTTTAAGTGTATTATTATTGTGTGTGTGTGTGTGTGGTGTGTTACTGGGAATTGAACCCAGAGGCATTCTACCTCTGAGCTACATCCCCAGACTGATTTTATTTCTTATTTGGAAATAGGGTCTAACTTGGTTGCTGAGAGCCTCACTAAATTGCTGAGGCTGTCCTTGAACCTGCAATCCTCCTGTCTCAGCCTCCCAAGTACTGGGATTACAAGCGTGCACCACCGCGCTTGGCTTAAAGTGTATTAATAAAATGTATTGAAATAAAATGTCTTTAAAATTGCTAGGGGATGGGTTTAAGTCTAGTTAATAAATGATAGATACCCACAAAGAAAAGGGAACAAATTGCAAAATGGGCAAACACTAAAACTAAAATAAAACCAGAAAACATTAAAAACAATAGAAAAACAATTCAGAAAAATACATATGAAGCATTATTATTGTTTTTTAAGCCTTTCAACTAGGGTCAATATAAAACTGCAACTCTCTTCTATTTAACAGAAACATAGCTAAAATAAAGCTATTCAGTACAGTAATTTATTGGTATGTTTTATATTAATTAACCCAGTGATTTTCCATTTTAGACATTGTGTGTGTGTGCGTGTGTGTGTGTGTGTGTGTGTGTGTGTATGTGTGTGTGTGTGTTTGGTACTGGGGATTGAACCCAGGGGCATTCTACCTCCAAGGGGCATTCTATCCCCAGTCCTCTTTTTATTTTTTTGCTTTGAATCAGGGTCTCGCTAGGTTACTGAGGGCCTCACTAAGTTGCTGAGCCCATCCTCGAACTTGCAATCCTCCTGTCTCAGCTTCCCAAGTACTGGGATTACAGGCATGCTCCACCACGCCTGGCTTCATCTTAGACATTGCTGCTAAGAGAACAATCAGGTGTTGGACATGGACATCTAAAAGCATTCCTTGTAGTATTACTTAAAATATCAAAAATTAAAAACAATATCTATAATATGTGCAGTGCTAAAATATAAACATCTGTAATGTGATATTCTCTGAAGTCCTTAAGATTATGCAATAAGAAATTTATTTAATATCCTAATTTTTTCTTGAGTCAGTAAGTGAAAATGAAGGAACCAGATTGCAAAAGCATATGTAGATTTTATCCCAAATAAGAACAGTATCAATGGGTGAGCATCATAGTGCTTTAGAACTTTTTTTAATACTTCTAAAATTTTCCACATTTATCATGCATAAATTTTGAAAATATATTAAAAATAGCAAATAATAAGATAATTGATTTCATCATACCAGGCAAATGCAAATTAAAATGTTAAAAGTGAATGTTTCCCTAACATAAATAACCAATTTTTTTACTAAAATAGAATAATTTATGTTTTTTACAACTTGAGAATTTTACTAATCTCTCTTATACTAATCAAATACATAAAAATAAGAGCATGTACAATCAGTGTAAACTTATAATCCATTTACATATATTCATTTATAAGTCGATATTCATATCTATATCTATATATCTATATATGTATCCTGTGTAGTGACTTAAAAGAAAATGCCTTAGCTGGGTGTGGTGGCGCACCCTTGTAATCCCACTACTTGGGAGGCTGAGACAGGAGGATTGGAGGTTCAAGACCAGCCTTGGCAACTTAGTGAGACTCTGTTTCAACATTAAAAAAAAATTGGGTTGGTGGGCTGGGGGTGTAACTCAGAGGTAGAATTCCCCTGGTTTCAATCCCCAGTACCACACACAAAAAAAAGAAAGAAAGATAAAGAAAAAAAGGAAAATGCCTTATTTTTCATTGGTCAAAGAACATTTAAAAATTGCTTATGTATCATAATACTTTTCAAAATTCAGGAATTCATAATAATAGAACTTATCAAAAACTTAAGCATCAGCCATAGTTATTCTTCAAGGAAAATTTATACACTTAAGTAGTTAATATTAACTAATAAAGAACTTAAATTAATGTACTAAACATTCAGTTCCAGAATTTGGAATGAATGATAGGTATCCATATTAAGAGACAAAACATTTGAGAAAACACTATTTTTTCCTAAGCCCATACTTCTGGAAAAAATATTTCAAAGTGATATTTTTTTGGTAATATAAATGGTCAAAAATATAACTTTAGAAATAATGCTTATGGGCCAAAAGTATTTTAAAATCTACTTCCCAAAATGGTGACAAAGGCACATATATTTCAACCAGTGAGTTCTGGGTATGTGTGTGTGTGTGTGTGTGTGTGTGTGTGTGTGTGTGTGTTACTAAGGATCAAACCCAGTAACACTATACCACTGAGCTACATTCTTATCCCTTTTTATTTTTTATTTTAAGACAGGGTCTTGGTAAGTTGCCCAGGCTAGCCTTAAACTTGTGATCCTCCTGCCTCAGCCTCCTGAGCAGCTGGGATTATAGGTGTATGATACCACACCTGGCTAAATTCCAAATATTTGAGGCAACAAATAATTTTAGTGTTAGACAAATTGATCCAAAACATAAAATAAGCTGTAATATACAAGTAATTTTACCAAATTGGATATCACTGACATTAATAACTGGGAAAGATTGAGCAAAATCAAAACTAGAGGTCAAATTCACTTTAAATATTGATACAAAAATCCTAAATAAAATCTTTGCAAATAGAACCTAATAGTATATTAAAACAATGCCACCCCATTAAAAAAGCTTATTCTAGGGCTGCTAGAAAGGTAAGATTTGTCAATAATAAATATAAGCACATCAGGAGAGGAATAGGAAATGCTACAGTGTTACTCAAAGTGTAATTTTTAGCATGCAAGAGAGAGCTTGATAAGCATTAATTTCTGGGCCCCAACTGCAAGGATTCTAATTATATCCATAGGGAGGGTGAGAGTGCTGAGAATTTGCATGTCTAGCAAGTTCCCAGGTCACACCAATGCTGCCAGTCAGGGGACACACTTGGAGCAACATTACATGGATCAGTGGCATTCGACTTAAGCTGCAAGTTGAAATCACCTAAGAAGCTCAATGAAAAACTGATGTCTGCGTTCTGATTTAATGACTTGGACTATGATTTGGGTCTAGGAAGGGGTTGTAAAATCTCCTTTGGTGATCTCAATATGCAACCAACTTTGGGACCCTTTGTTCTAAAAGAGTTGGCCAAACTAGTGGGCTTGCCTTACCTACACTATGAATGGTTTCTATTGGTTAAGCATAGAGTTTCTCTTTCCTACACAATCCATCTTAAAAGTCGACATGGTGCATAACCATCATCGCTTTTTATAAAGAAAACTGCTCTGTGCAATTTGCACACACTATGTCAAAAGCTTCATGGGTCTTTGTAAGGTCGGCTTCTTTTCTTTATCTCTGCTTTAATCAATGGAGCGTACATGGGTGACCAACTCTCATGGTTTGGATTTGGAATATTCCTCAAAAGGTTCATGTGTTGAAAGCATGTTCCCAGTTCAACAATATTCAGAGGTGAAATAACTGGATCAGGGCTATCATCTCATCAGTGGACACACCCATTGAAGGATTTAGAATTTGGATGGATTTACTGGGTGGTGCCTTGGGCAGGTGGGGTGTGGCTGTAGGTGTGGCCTTGGGGACTGTATCTGTCCCTGGCCACTTTCTATCACCCTCTCTGCTTTCTGGTTGTCATGAGATGAGCTGCTGTTCTCTGCCCACATGCCTTGCCACCATGATGTCTGCCTTGGAATCAGCTAGCTGTGGACTGTACCGCTGAAACATTGAGTCTAAATAAATGTTTCCTCTTCTATGTCATTTATGTCAAGTATTTTGGTCACAGTGATGGAAAAGCTAACTAAAACACCAACCTTCGTGGTTTTCCCTAGACTGAGGAGTTTCTCAGGATGTGGGACTGTCAGCGCTAAAACCTGTGAAGTCCTGGGAAAATCAGAATGAGTTGATCAACAAAGGCTAATAATATACCCAGGATCCCCTGCTACTACGTGGCATCTCCCGGAGGTTTGTCTTGTGCTCTGTCCACTCCACTCCACTGACCTGGAAAGCCATGGAAATGACTCAAACTAGATTCATGGTGAATGCCCATTTCAATGCCCAGGGGGCCGAACTGGTGATGAGTAGGAGGTAGTGCTTAGAGGTGGACTTCAGATATTTTCAGTCCATTAGTATAAAATTCCCTGGACCAAATAAACTATAGTACCTATGGCAGTCACTCTCAAAAGGGCACCCAGGACTAGTGCCGATAGCACAAGAGAACTTGTTAGAATGCACACTCTCAGTCCCCACCCAGATATATTGAAAAAGAAACTCTGAGGGTGGGGCTAGCAATCTGTGTTTTATTTTATACATACATTTGTTTATTTATTTATTTATTTATTTATTGTGGTACTAGGGATTGAACCCATGGGCATTCTAACTCTCAGCTACACCTCCAGCCCTTTATTTTTTTATTTTGAAACTGGGTCACGTCCATCAACATTATGTATATATGTGAGTATACCAGTGTCAATCTCAATACCCTGTATGGGGAAGGTGGGCAGGGAATGGGGAGGGAGCTGGGGGAAAGCTCACCAAGTGCTGTGTGCATGTATGTCACTATCACTATGAACTACATTATGATGTGAGACTATAATGCACCCATAAAAGTATAAAAAAGCAGTAAAAGAAAGGAAACAGTCTCACTAGGTTGCTGAGAGTCTTGCTACTTGCTGAGGCTGTCCTTGAACTTGTGATCCTCCTGTCTCAGCCTCCCAATTACTGGGATTACAGGAGTGTGCCACCACGCTTGGCATGCAATCTATGTTTTAAAAAGGTCTCTAGATGTTTCTGATATAGGCTAGAGTTTAAGAATCACTGACTTAAAGAAAGGGGCTGAGGACTGGATGTTTTCACAGTTCTCCAGGGATGAGAACCACAGGTGCAGACCTCAGTGTAGCAGCTCTCAGGACAGGCTGCAGACCTGAAACACCTGGGGACCTTTGAAGGTCCTGATGCTCAGGCTGCTAGACCAGTTACACAGGAATCTCTAGGATGGCATCAATATTTTTCAAGTCTTTCTAGATGAGAACTGCTGCCTTCCACCCTTTCTTTTTCTTTTTTCTTTTTTTTTTTTTTTTT
>PVJS01028986.1:0-25116 GCA_004027185.1 Glis glis
GAGAGAGAGAGAAACAGGGAGAGAGAGAGAGAGAGAGAGAGAGCTGAGGCTGGCCGCGAACCCGGATCCTCCGGTCTCCGCCTCCCAAAGTACTGGGATTACAAGCATGCGCCACCACACCCGGCCTGATGCCCCAGAACCTTCACAATGCAGTTGCTGCCATTGCTGTCCATTTCACTGGGCTTGCCGATGTAAGCATCAGAGACCCAACTTGATATCTCAGGAAGGAAAGAAAAATCAGCATTGGATTCATTGTAAAGAAATGTGTGCAGTACAAGAAGAACGAGATGTCCACAGAGGGAGGGAGTCAGGACACCTTTACCTGTCCGTTTCTGTCTTATTTCCATTTTCTTTCTTGGTCTCTCTCTCTGCTTCAGTCTCCATGGAGCGGGCGTGCTCTGGTTCCTCCTCGCTGCACATTTTCCCAAGTCTCCTCTCTCACTACCAGCCAGGTTCCCCACGGTCTTTGCTGCTTCCTTTCCCTCCTGCGACAACCTGAGCCTGGCTTTGATTTGATGCGGTTCTAACTCAAACCCAAGGGAGCCCCTCACTGCCACCGTCAGCTCCCAGGCCTGTCTCCCTGCTTCCTATTCCTACAGGGAGCATGTGGGTCCTGAGACTCTCCCTGCTACCCATGCATTATTTGTCATAGACTTCTACCGGCTGGTTACTTATTACATTAAAAAATGCCTTGTAAATTCTAATATTGTATATCCCGAAGGGAACTTTTTAAAAATCAGTACATAAGTAGGAAACCAGCATTTTCCTGATATACCTTAAAAGCATAAACATTTTTTTCGTTCTCTTTTTATTGGTGCATCTCAATTATACAGAATGGTGGGTTTCCTTGTGTCATATTTGCACATACATGACGACACAATTTGACCAGTTTTACTCCCCAGTATACCATCTCCCCTCCTCCCTCCCCCACCGTCTTCCTCTACTCACAATCACCCCAGAGGGGACACATGTAGAGCATTATTTCCTTATAGGGAGACCATGAGGGTTGTGCCCCACAGTCACAATAGCCCCAGATTCCTGTCGGGTGTATTGTAAACAGAGCAGCCATTCTTTGGGCCCCTTGTTCTGCACACACCCCAGCATAACAATTTAAAAAATGTTTAAAACATCTGTGCTAACTAAGGTCGCTTCCTGGACTTCCTGTCGTGCATACCATGGTCTTGCAGAAGCTCTGGCTTGGCTCATCCTTTTGAAGCTGCCGGACACATTGTTTGCCAGCAGCTTCAGGATTGGTTGTGCTTAGGATCATGTGACCATCCCTATCCAATCAGCTGTGACTGGGGGGGTGATCACACAATAGAGAGCAGAGCAGGTGGCTTCAGGGTTTCCTTCTGAGAGGGAGTGATCTGACTGGGCCGGATCTGGCTGTCAGGTACTTCCAAGTGCTTCTGGCGGCCAGGTTTCAAGCCACAGGCTGGAGGTACTGGATCTCAGTTCGTCCCCACAGCACTCTGAGTCGGGCATCAGTAGCCCCGTGGTCTGACTTTCAAGCCTGAAAGAGCAGAGTGACTCCCTTGGGCTCAGAGAGGAGCTGCATTCCAGGCCAGGGGAAGTTGCTGCTTCATTTGGGACCTTTGCAAGCAGTTGGACCAGAACCCAAGGTCGGCCCCAAAGGCCTGGGGAAGGGGAACAACCCCCTCCGAATTCCAGAACCACAGAACTGCGGGGGAGAGATCCTGAGCAGCCTGCCCACCCCGAGGCTTTCTGCTGAGCCCACAGGAAGGCACTGAGGAGTGCTGACAATGCTGGGCCAAGGGAGATACCACCTCCCTTCTCATTGCTGCTGACCGGCCAGCCCGACTGCCACAGACCCGAGTGCTGCAGATCCGTGCCCAGGGGGCGGGAGGCCCGCTCTGGCTGCCAGCTTGCTGTTTCCCACATCTGGGGCTGGCTACATTTAATCCACCCCCCAGAGTTCTACTGAGGACGCTTCCTACACACTTGTCCTCCCTCAGCAACAGCCCCAAATTCAAAACGCGAAATACAACGCCCACTGTCTAGATGTCCACGCCGGAGGGGAGGATGTGACTCCTTGGTTGGTCGGGCTGCGAGACACAGTGCCCAACCCTGGGCAGAACCTCCTTGTGCCAGGAAGGGATGAGACAGAAGGGTGGGTGTGGCCTCGGGAGTAAGTCGTCAGGGAGAGGGAGCAGGCTTCATTTTTAGTAGGGTACAAAAATAGAAGGAGGCCGGAATGGAACAGAGAACCATGCTGAGTATCTTTTCTGATGGCATCAAAAATACTGGCTTCCCCTGAACCAGACTCATTTTTAGTTCCGGCAGAAATTCTCTCTTGGAGACTCAGTAAGAAACACACTGTACAATACAATCTTCTAAGAGGAAGAAACACCCGCTTTCCTTGGCATATTGTTCTTGGTCTCCGTATTCCCCAAGGATTTCCAGCGTAGAATACTGGTTGACAAGGCGGGCATTGAAGTCAAGACTGCCCAGGGTTGAATGCTGGCATTAGCCAGCTATGTGACCCTGGCCTATGGGATTAGCCTCTATGCTCATTTCCCCCCAGCTATAAAATGAGGATTATCCTAGTAACCAACCTGAGGACTATTGTTAGAAATAAAGGAGATAATTCATAGAGCTGGGCGTGGTGGCGCACGCCTGGAATCCCAGTACTTGGGAGGCTGAGACGTTAGGATCTGAGGTTCAAGCCCAGCCTCAGCAACTTAGCAAGACCCTTGGGAACTTAGTAGGACCCTGTATCAAAATAAAATAATAAATAAATAAGTAATAAGTAGCCGGGTGTGGTGGCGCACGCTTGTAATCCCAGTACTTTGGGAGGCGGAGACCGGAGGATCCGGGTTCGCGGTCAGCCTCAGCTCTCTCGCTCTCTCTCTCCCTGTCTCTCTCTCTCTCTCTCCTTAGCGAGGCCCTCCGCAACTTCGTGAAACCCGGTTTCAAAATAAAAGTATAAAAAAATAGGGCCGGGGGCATAGCACGGAGGTAGAATGCCCCTGCGTTCAATCCCCGGTACCGCAAAATAAATAAATAAATAAATAAATAAATAAATAAATAAAAAATAAATAAATAATAAGTAAGTAAATAAATAATAAATAAATAAATAAGGGCTGGGGGTGTAGCTTGAAGGTACAATACCCATGGGTTCAATCCCCAGTACCAAAAACAAAAAGAAAGAAAAAGAAAAGAAAAGGAGATAATTTATGGGAAACATCTAGCTCAGTGCTCAGTCCATGTAAGGGCTCTGTAATTGTTCATGATAAATTCCCACTTCTCCTCCGAGGCCTGCCGAACTCCTGGATTTGATAGACCCATTCCTCTAAGGTGGAGAGGTGCTATATTAGAACCTCGTACAGCCATGCGTTGCTTAACATCAGGGCTACATAATTCCGAGAGATGCGTTGTTAGGCGATTTCATCCTGGTTCGTCTGAGAGTGCACTTACACAGACTGGGCGATCTAGGTCAATCACTCAGCAATGAAGAAATGCACGGAACACGAGGTATACTAGGCTGCCGCAGTGTAACACGGCTTACCGCTTCACCGCAGACTTTCTCCTTTATCAATAGAAGGCGTGCACTCTCAGAACATAATGATAGAAAGTATAGTATGGCACAGACACAAACCAGGAACACGTTCATTGCCAGGTATTACGTACTGAGCATAACTGTATGCGATGGACTTACACTGGCTTCATTCACCCTGAGCTCACTGAGTCATGTCCTGGGGTACTACTTTGGGATGGCTATGATGTCACTAGGGGGTAGGAATTTTCAGCTCCATTATAACCCTTTGGGACCACCATCATAGATGCAGCCGGTTGTTGACTGAAATATTAGGCAGCATGTGATTCTGTTTATTACAATGCCATTGGCTTAAGCGGGGACGGGTGTTGGACGTGGAACAGCAGAAGGGCAGGAAAGACCACATGTCCTGGCTTGAGACTGAGACCTGCAGGGGATGCTGGAGAATACAGGTGACCAGTGAACTCAGTGCTGGGTAATCAAGGAGCCGAACTTGCCACCCCTGATCTCCAGGAGCACACAGCCTTCTAGAAGCCAAGATAGAAGACGATGGCTTTGGGGGGGTCCCAACATGTTGCGCCACCTTGGATTTCAAGGCTAGAGTGTAGTACAATAGTAGTGTATGTATGCACTCCCCCAGCATCAGAATCAGTCTTTGCCTGGTCCTTGGTTAGAGGGTGAACTTCCAAGAGATTACTTCTCCCCATTGGGAAGGGCAACCGAGCCCTCCCTTGCACGCCACAGCTTGCTGAAGGCAAGGGAAGGGTTTCGTGGGCAGCAGGGGTAGGGGTATCAAATCGCTGCAGCCCAAGGCCCTCCATGACAGCTACAGCAAGAGCTGCTTACAAAGGTGTTCAGGAAGCACTGGAGTTCCCACCTGCTCAGACTCCCAGAGCCCAGGAGAAAACTCTGCAGGCTGCGGCCTCTGGGAACTCACCTACCGGGGTGTGGCCTGGTCCCCAGCAGGGGCACATCATCAGCACCTGAGTCCCCTGGGAGCCTCCAGGCTAAGACCACTGCTGGGCACAGCCCTTGTGTGTCCCATCAAGCATTGGGTAGGAAAAAACAAAGTGGTTGTTTTCCTGTTCTGTCTAAATCCCTCTTTCATTTCCCAGCATGAAAGTGTGTTTGAAAGGAAGAAAAAAGGGCTCCCAGCCAGCTGTTTATCCAGTAAGGAAGAAAAGGCATAGGATTTGGGGACAAGGACGCTAGAATGTGGTCCTTTATCTGCTGTCAAAAGTGGCGCGCCTTTCGGCCAGTCACTGCCTGGCTGGCTGGCCGGCGGGTGATTTCCCTACCCGTTCGAAACAATGGGGCTGGAATGAGTGTCTGATCGAGAGCAGCGCCCTGCAATAGAAATATGTCACGAGCCACAGACGGGAGCCACATGTGTCATTTTAAAATTTCCTAGCAGCCATGTGAACAAAAGTGGAAAAGAAACGGGTAAAACTATTTTTTAATTGTTCCTAAAACCTAGTATGTTAAAACTATCATACTTCCAGCACGTAATGACCATGAAGCATTATTGGTGTGATTTTTGCATTCTCCTTTTACTACCGAGTCTTCGAAATGGGGTGTGTGATTTACATTTACAGCGCAGCTCAATTCTGACCAACCACATTTCAAATGCTCAGCTGCTCAGCAGCCATGCGTGGCCCCGCTCCAGGGCCTCTCAGACCTTGAATTTAGATTGTGGAGATTCATAAAGGACTGTTTTTATTGCAGCAAGGAGATACAGGTTAAATAGAGGAGAGATTCCTTCTGAGGGGGGATTTTTAAGCTGCATTTAAAAACCCACTTAATGCTGGGCTCAGTGGCGCCTGCCTGTAATCCCAGGACTTGGGAGGCTAAGACAGGACGATCACTGGTTCAAGGACAGCCTCAGCAACTTAGCAAGACCCTGACTCAAAATAAAATAAAAAAGGGCTAGAGATATGACTCAGAGATAGAATGCTCCTGGGTTCAATCCCCAATACTACTATTTTTTTTTTTTTGCGGTACCAGGGATTGAACCCAGGGGCGTTCTACCTCCGCACTACACCCCCGGCCCTATTTTTTTAATACTTTATTTTGAAACTGGGTCTCACGAAGTTGCGGAGGGCCTCACTAGGTAGAGGGAGAGAGAGAGAGAGCTGAGGCTGGCCGCGAACCCGGATCCTCCGGTCTCCGCCTCCCAAAGTACTGGGATTAGAAGTGTGCGCCACCACGCCCGGCTCCCAATACTACTAAAATAAACTAAAATAAAACCCTACTTAAAGTATATCTTCCTCTGTGCAGACACTGGAGCCTATGGAGGCTGTAGACTCTGTACTCTGCTGGACTCAGACAGAGCCTGGCTTGAATAAATCCTGGTGCCACCACTAACTGGCCGAGAGTCCTTGGACAAGTCTAAGCACTTTTTTCTAAACCTGAATTTTCTTCTGTGTCAAATAGTTATGATGATGTCTTTATGGATTCAGGGTATACGAAGACAGTTTATTATATGTAAAGCACTTAGCTTAGGGTCTGACTTTTTTAAGCACTTGATTAGGACAGATATCATTTCATGGAGGCAAAATTAAAAGCAGAATCATGTACATTAGAGAACTTTTTTTCTTCATCTTCTTCTTTCTTCAGGATGAAATGTTATAGGTTCTTGGCCTTAGAAAAAAGATAAAAAATGTGTGGAACCGGACCCTCCTCCCCTATCACATGTCCTGAAATGCATCGCTAATTCATCACTACTTGTTGCTATTGAGCCCTGGTCAATCCTCAGGAGCCTTCTGAACACAGGCAGCCTCCGCCATCGATCTGAACTGGCAAGTAGATGAGACATACGTGCCACTCCTGCGTCAGCATCGAATGATGGAAGGCAGATGTCAGAACCTCAACAGGCAATTCTAAAAAAAATGACAGAAAATGGGGGGGGGGAGATCAAAAGAGAGAGCACAGGGCATGAGAAGGTTTTGCAGGAGTGGGGGGCTGAGCACTCTTTCTTCTCGGGGTCCCCGTTATGCCTGGACCAGGTTCCCCCGGGACCCCAGCACTGGCTGGAGATTGGGTACCAGAGTTCTCTAGATTGCCTTCCAGGGCCATGCATCTGGGCTAGAGTCAAGCTCAGACTATTTCGCCCAGGGAAGCAGGGTCATTTAGAATTCCAAGAGCCCAATTCATCTTGCGCCCAGCTGTCGGCTCCTCCACAGCTAGTAACGAATGGCCAGCCATCTCACCCACCGCCCAGCTTCCCGGTCATCGCTCTCGCTCAGCCCCCAGTCACGGAGGGTCTCACACGGGGGAGCCGCAGAATCAGCCCATCCATCTCCTGCCACGGAGGGCAGATCTCCCCGCGCCGGCCCGGGGGCTTCTCTCACAGAGAGGGGAGAGCGAGAGCCAACAGCAGAGTTGACACTCGTTTCCCTGGGAGAGATGCAGCAGGACCAGGAGGGAGGATCAAGACAGAGTCAAAGAAAACAGGTTCATCCATCTCTTCATTGTTTCTTCATCCATTTAAAAAATATTTTCGAGAGTCCGGGGCATTTCTGGAAGGAGCGGTTGTAAAGATGTGCCAGGCTTGGTTTCTGCCCTCAGTTTACAACACGTGAGGGATGCTCCTGTGAGCTGTGCAGTAACTAGCGCGCCTGATACAGAAGAGGAGGCTTGAAGGAGTTCACGTCGGTCCTTGCTGGAAATCCCACAAATGCTTCTGAATGGACTGAATGAAATTTATTCTCCTGACCTCAAGTCAGAACCTTGGGCTCCACCTACTTCCCGGACCTCATTTTAGCCTATTGCCCCTGATGCCCACTCTGCTCCAGTTACAGTGGCCAAAAGGTCCCCAGTCCTGCCACAGTTCCCACCTCAGGGCCTTTGTACATCCTGGCCACTCCCCTTGCCTGGGATGCCCTCCCCCAATCCACCTCTCCTTCTTCCTTTTTTTTGGGGGGGTTACTGGAAATTGAACCCAGGGGCATCTACCTCCGATGCTGTGTCACCAGGCTTCCACGCTAGATGTGCTGGACGCAGTGGCCCATGCCTGTAAACCTACTAATTGGGAGGCTGAGACAGGAGGATCACAGGTTCAAAGCCAGCCTCTGCAATTAAGTAAGACCTTTAGCAACTTAGCGAGACCCTATTTCAAAATAAAAAATAAGATAGGGCAGAGGTAGAATGTCCCTGGTTTTAATACCCAGTACAAAAAAAAAAAAGAAGAAAGAAAGAGAAAGAAAAAGAAGGAAGGAAGGAAGGAAGGAAGGAAGGAAGGAAGGAAGGAAAGAAGGAAGGTGTCATTGGATGCTTAGCCTCCCAGCTCCTCTCCCCTGCCAACATCCTCTTAATTCTATTTTTCACAATACATACAGGCTTGATAACAATAACACCTACCTATGTTTAAAGTTTAAAATGCTTTTACTTAATCTCACTTAATTCTCACAACAAAAATAGACAGTAAAGATGATTCTTATTTCTCATCATGGTTCAATTTAAAAATATCTTCAAACATTCAGAGAGTGGAGTGGAATAGAGGACTTGTTGGTTTCCTTCCCTCCTGACCCAAATTCCATAAAAATAAGATTTAAAAAAAATCACCATTTAGCCCCAATTGACCTATGACTTTGGGGGGGTTCATGTGTTGTTCATGTGTTCACGGACTTAGTATTTTCAAGAACTTCTGCAGGATTGGATTTATTTTTTACAATTTTATTTGTGCCTTGCAATTATACCTCATAGTGAGGTTCAATGGGATTCAAACATACGTTCACACAATGGAATTTACTATACATGCACACCATCTTGGTACACTTCCTTCACGCCCCGGCCTGCTCGCCTCCTCCTTCCCTACATGTTAGTGAAATTAGCAGTAACACCTTCATATATTGCCATAGTACTATTTGTTTGTTTGTTTGTTTTTGCAGTACCGGGGATTGAACCCAGAGGCGTTCTACCTCCGAGCTACACCCCCGGCCCTATTTTTTATACTTTATTTTGAAACCTGGTCTCACGAAGTTGCGGAGGACCTCACTAAGTAGCTGAGGCTGGCCACAAACCCGGATCCTGTGGTTTCAGCCTCCCAAGTACTGGGATCACAAGCGTACGCCACCACGCCCGGCGCCATAGTACTCTTTGAACTGCATCCTTCCTTAATCCTTTTCCCCTCCCCACTCCCTCCCCCAGCCCCCTTCCACGGGGGTCTCTCCCCGCATGATTCAATGTCCCTTGTGTTTCCTGTTTCCTCTCTAGCTTCCATATACGAGAGAAAACACACAGCCCTCGACTTTCTGACATGGGCTGCTCTCACTTAGCATAATATTCCCCAGTTCTATCCATCGTCCTGCAAAGGAACAAAGTGGTTTTGTCGTTCTTTATGTCGGAGTAGAATTCCAGTGTGAGTATATGCGCCGTTTTCTTTATGCCGGATTTAATTTAGATGCCGCTTGATCTATGTAGAAGGAGCTCTGGAGGAAGCCACAGCCCTGAACCCAGCTCCAAGTTCAGAGCGAGGAGGGAATGGAGAAGAGGGTTCCGGGCTGAGGTGTGGACCCTTTACGGGCCATGCTCTGCCCAGAGAGGCTGGGCGAGTCTCTTCGCTTAGACAGTAGGACGGTGGACGCTAGGACTCACATGCGGGCTGGACCCCCAGTGGCTACTGAGGACAGGACATGAACACAGTAGCTGGTACCCCCACCTTTCCCACAGGGAGTCTCACCCCCACACTGCAAAGGCGAGCAACAGGAAGCAGAAACGTGACGCACAGGCAGGCAAACTGCACCTCAACTATGGAGGTGAGCATAAGCCAAGAACCTTCAAGCACCGGTTGAGCATTCCCCCAAGTCCAAAATCTTTTGAGGACAGACATCACAGTGGAAAATTCCACACCCGATCTGATGGAACAGGTCACAATCAAGACACAAAATTATGACAATAATGTTGTGTAAAATTACCTTTAGGCGCCAGGCACCGTGATGATGCACACCTGTAAGCCCAGTACTTGGGAGGCTGAGACAGTAGGATCGCAGGTTCATGGTCAGCCTTAGCAACTTCGTAAGACCCTGTTTCAAAATAAAAAAATAAAATAGGGCCGGGGGTGCATCTCAGAAGTAGAACGCCCCTGGGTTCAATCCCCAGTAACACACACACACACACACACACACACACACAAAATTACCTGCAGGCTATGTGTATAAGGTATATATGAAACACAGAAGAATTTCATGTTGAAACTTGGGTCCCATCCCCAAGATATTTCATTACATATTTGGAAATATGAAATATTTCTGCTCTCAACCATTTTGGATAAGAGATAGTCAACTTGTATTTGCAAAAAGGAACCACTCCTAAACAGAAAAATGATGCTCAATGCTTTAAGTAGAGATCATAAGAGATGACAAACTAAATATGATCCATCTGCTTAGAAAGGTAAGAAGTTATTATATCCATAAAACAAGGACAGAGGATTATAAAATAAATCAGAGTATGCAGAAATTTAAAATATCATAAAACATGAATTTTTCTCATTGTTAATGAATACATGCTAGAGGGGCATGGTAGCGGATGTCTGTGATCCCACTACTTGGGAAGCTGAGACAGGAGGATCACAGGTTCAAGGCCAGCCTCAGCAACTTAGCAAGACCTTGTTTCAAAAAAAAAAAAAAGAGGTACTGGGGATGTGGCTCAGAAGGTTCAATCCCCAGTATCAAAAGGAAAAATAATAAAGAATAGAATACATGCTCATTGTAGAAAATATAACACACAGAAAACTAAAATCATTAATGATTACAGTATCAAGAGAAAACTTGTATTGTCTTTTCAGCCTTCAAATATATATGTATATACAAATATACATTCACACATATTATTTTTAAATGAATCTTTATACAAAAATACAAAAGATATTGTTGGTAACCTGCTTTCCAAACCTAAAAATGTGTTCTGAACATCTTCCCATGTCATTAACCATTTGTCTACATATTTTTTGCGTGTGTGTGTGTGTGTGTCTAACTGGGGATTGAACCCAGGGACATTATAGCTCTCAGCTACACCCCTAATCCTATTTTTATTTTGAAACAGAGTCTTGCTTAGTTGCTGAGATTGGCCTCGAACCTGCGATCCTCCTGTCTCAGACTCCTAAGTCCTGAGATTACAGGCGTGAGCCACTACATATGATTTTTAACATTTATGTGCAATTAGACTGTAGAGAAGCACCTAATTTATTACATCAATCTCCTATCTTCAAACATCTATCCTGGTTCCTGCTCATCACAGTTACAAATACATAATGTTGGGATAAACATCCTTGAACGTGAATCCTCAAAGTCCACTTTAAATATGTCATGCTCACCAGAATCCTAATAGCTAACGTTTACTGAACGTATCACACATAGGCAGGTGACTCTAAACTAGTTTTTCTGTCTCCAGATTTCACCTCACTGCTGTGGCTCATAGGTCTGCTTTTGCCTGTTTTTTGGAATCAGGGTTATTTGCTCTACTTACCAGCTGTGTGGCTTTAGGCAAGCCACTACAGCTCTCTGAGCCTCTGTTTCCTTACCTACAAACCAATGGGGATAATAATACTATCCAACTCCCGAACTTATAGTAAGGATTAAATGAGACCTAAAGGGGAAAGAGCACAGTGCTTGGCAAACGCAAAGAATCCACTACACGTTATCTGTCTATCCATGGTGCTAATCAGGAAGTAAGGTTGCTCTTTTAGTCACGCGGTGGGGAGTGTTCAACCAGCCGGTCTGGAGAGTCTCCTTGTCAGTCACCCCGCCCCTGAGAGTTTTCTCTCTTGCCCTTCAAATGCATCTACTTTGAGGAGGGAGTTGGGGGACGCTGGGGTCATAAAGGTCCCGGGATTCCCTCCAGTCTCATCCTGGCTGCGGCAGTCCCGCAGGCATCTGCTCTGGAGGGCTGGCTCCCCATCTGTTTGTAATCGCCCGCTTGCCCCCCGAAGCGCCAGCACCTCCCAGATGAGGGAAATCAGAGGCAGCCTCTTCAGACCATGTGCAGGCAGCGGGGCGTCGAGTGGCAGGAGGACCACTTGCTGCAGCGAAAATTAACAAGCTTCTTGGGTTGGAGGTTTTAATTAAAAAATGCTAGAGAATTATTTCCTTAATTCAGATACTTTTTCTTAGTAATCGCTTTCCCCTGTGTCGTCCTGAGATTTTTATCTACAGCTGGTTTCGGGAATGGTCTCAGCAGCCCGAGCTATACAGGAGGTATCATTTCGGGACTTTGAATGTGAGATGGTGTAGGTGCTTTTTGGGGCTCCGTCCTGGGGTCCCAGACCTCTCTCAAGCTGTTGTATTTCCTCTCGGCCACTTCATCCTCTCCTGTGGCTTTAGACGCTAGCTGTGGACTGTGGGCTCCTCCATTAAGCCTCATAGGTATTGATGCTCCCCGTCATCTCCAGACCCATCCTCCAACCATGCACTGGGACCACCACAGGCAGCATGGGTCTGAATCCATCTCCTCTCCTCTTTCACTCTCCAATTCTGTACCTGAAGTACTGGACCTGGATACTCAAGCCAGGATACCAGGATACCTGAGATCCCTGGGGCAGATGCAGCGCCCTGAGCTTATCTCTCATCTCAACCACTTCGGAGCACATCAGACAGACTTTCATCCACCGGCTCCTGCTTCTGTGGTCTGAGGGTTTCTCTTGTCACTAGAGCCCATTCTGCCACCTGTATGGTGGTTCAGAAGTGCTGGAGAATTGATGCCCACCCATCGGAAGCAGTCGTGGCTAATGCCGGCAGCAGCCGAGGCATAAGTGCAGCAGCTCCCTTGCTGCCCATCTGGGATTGCTCTGTGGTGGCATTTCATGCTGCCCCTACAGCTGCCCAGCAGGTCAAGCTCCACTTGCTCACAATGGTAGCCAGTCAGAGCACCTAGGGTTTTTGTTGTTTTGTTATTATTATTATTATTATTATTACTATTTGGTATTGGGAATTGAACCCAGGGGTGCTCTACCTCTAAGCTACATACCCAGCCTTTTTTATTTTTTATTTTGAAACAAGGGTCTCTTGCTAAGTTGCTGAGGCTGGCCTCAAACCTGCTATCTTCCTATCTCAGCCTCCCAAGTACTGGGATTACAGGTATGCGCCAATCTAGCCTTTATAGACTGCTCCCTTCCTTTCTCACTACTTTATTCTTCTGCCTTTAACTCCTAAATGAAATCCACTCCCTTAAATCCTTCTCTCGGGGTCTACAACAGGGACTAAGTTAAGGCATCTCCTCTTTCTCTTTGAGCTAGCTACCTTGCTCATTGATCCTCAATGCCTGTTTCCCTAAATCCCTCTCCAATCTGGCCTCCTCTCTTCCTTCCTGCTGTCCCTGCCTTAATCCAGGCCACCGGCATCTCTGACCTGGACCAGTGCCCCGACTCTCAGGCTGTCTCCCAGCTCCCTGTCTTGCCCCTGAAATTCATGGTATGGATGCATCTAGGTGATCTTTATACAGTGAACCCTGGTCCTGACCAGGGTGCCTATGTGTATCCCATGGCTCCTCACGACGTCCAGGAAACAACAAATTCTCTAATTGGGCTCGTGATTCTCTGGGATCGATTCCAAGGCCTTTTACATGTTATTCCCTGTGCCTGGAATCCTCAACATCCCTTGGCAGCCTCAACAATCCCCTGCTGTGAAAGTGGAGGGTCCATCTTGGTTGTCACTTGTCACTTGAGTCATGTCTAGAAGATTGGTAAATCACACTCCTGGGCGCGTCTGTGAGGGTGTTTCCAGAGATGATTGGCATGCGGGTCAGCCAACCGAGTGGGAAGAACTAAGTTGCGGAGGGCCTCACTAAGTAGCTGAGGCTGGCCGCGAACCCGGATCCTCCGGTCTCAGCCTCCCAAGTACTGGGATTACAAGCATGCACCACCACGCCCGGCATACAAGTGATATTTTCTTAATGACTTACTGTGGGCATTTTAGGGATAACTTCCCTTTTTCCTATTGATCCTCTTGCTAGCTGCCATCACCCTCTAATTAGAGTCTCTGCTTCCCCAGCCTCTCTGACAAGTAGATAACAATCTTCAGGGAGAGAGGGAAGAGTCTCTGCAGAGCAGGCGGCAGCAGACCAGGGAGGCCTGGAAGCCCCTCGGATCCGTTAGAATAGGGGTTCCGCCACTGCCTTCTGTTAGAACCTTCGGGACAATGGCGATGCTCTAGATCTGTGTTGACCAGTATGATAGGTTGGGATCATTGGAATGGCTATGTATTGGAGACAGCAGAACTCATCAGCCTGAATCCTTTGAGGGGGTATGCCCTAGACCATTACATGGGCAAGAAATAACCTTTGATTCTTTGGAGCCACTGTACCATGGAGCCTGTTTGTTATAGTGGTATATGCATATATATATATTTGGCACGGTGGATTGAACTCAGGGGCATTCTACCTCCAAGCTACACCCCAGCCTTTTTTTATTTTTAGTTTTTGAAACAAGGTGTTACTAGGCTGCTGAGGGTCTCACTAAGTTACTGAGGCTGGCCTGGAACTTGCAATCCTCCTGTCTCAGCCTCCCAAGCACTGGGGTGACAGGTGTGCGCCACCACGCCCAGCTAGCCAATATATTCTTAATGCAACTGTTATCTCTGGTTCATAGGGGAGGAAGTGGAGGCTCAAAGACATGACTGACCCCTAAATTGCACTGTCCAGGGCCGTAGCCACTAACCACATGTAGCTACTTAAATTTAAATTAATTAAAATTAAAATCAATAAAATCCAGGTCTTTGGTCACACTCACATTTCAAATGCTCAAATGCACCTGTGGCCAGTGGCTACCATATTGGATAGAGAGCATCGCCATTGTCCCGAAGGTTCTAACAGAAGGCAGCGTCGAAGCCCTGATTCTAACTGGGATCCAAGGGGTTCCAAGCCTCCCTGGTCTGCTGCCTCTTGAGCTGCAGAGTTCTTTGCAAGAGTGCCCCTCCCTCCCTCCCATACCACATGTAAGTTCAAGGGAGGCTGAGAAATTGAATTCCCAGCTAGGCAGCTCTGTCTGAGCTAAAACCCTCTTGTTGTAGAACAAAGAGAACATATTTTAGAAGTCAGACAACTGTATCCATCACGCTTATTTTGGAGAGCTATTGTGAGGGTTAAACGACATTATGCACGTTGCATAGTGCTTGTGTATCAGTCAGCTTTTGATGTGAAAGAGAACAACCCTGCCCTTTGCCATCTTAGAACAGGAAAGCTGAGGTTATCTGTTCCTGGGAGTATTTCTGTTTCAGCTGATCTCAGCTCGGCTTTGCCAGTTGCTGGGTGGGCTGGGGGCTAGCTGATCTAGGAAGGACCCAGCTGGATCATCTTGTCTCTGCCGTACTTAATTTCTTACCCTCTAGCTGGTTAGTGACAGGGTTCCAAGACCCTGGAAAACCCACACAGAAGGCCTATGAGATTTGGGATTGTGCCATACTTTGGATCTGCAGTGTCTTCCTAAGTTTCACGTGCTTGGTCCTCAGTTTGGTGTTATTGGGGGCTGGCGGAACCTTTAAAAGGTGGGGCCTAGTCGGAGGAAATTCACTGGAGGCGTGCCTTGGAGGGGGACGCTGGGACTCCAGCCTCTTCCTCTTTCTCCCTTCGCTTCCTGGCGAGCAGCCTCCTCTGCTACTGTTCATCACAGCCCCCAGAGCAACAGCCAACCGACCTCCATCGACTGAGACCTCCCTCCAGAACTGTGAGCCAAAATAAACCTTTCTGCCTCACAAGTTCCTATATCGTGGGCATTTTGTTACAGTAACAGAAAGCTGGCTAGTACAGATTGGAACTGGCACCCAGTCACTCTGTCACATCCTATTGATCAAAACAAGTCACACAGTCAATCAAGATTCAGGGACAGGAAAATAGTCTTCCTTTCTTTCATTCTTTCTTCTTTTTTTTTTCTTGGTACTGGGGATTGAACCCAGGTGCACCCCCAGCACTATTTTATTTTTTATTTTGAAATGGGGTCTCACTAAGCTGCTGAGGCTGGTCTTGAACCTGTGATCCTCCTTTCTCAGCCTCCCAAGTACTGGGATTACAGGCTTGTGCCACCAGGCCCAGCAAGACCCACTTCTTAATGGAAGAGGATGCAGGGTCACATTGCAAAGAGGTAGGTACTGGGAAAGGAATAATGAATGCTCATTTTGCAAACAATCTAGCCTAACTTGGCATACAATTGACTCAGCAAATGGTACCTAATAATATGGTTTCCTTTTTTTTAAAAACTCCTTGCTCAAGTGGTCCTCCTACCTCAGCCTCCCCAGTAGCTGGGACTACAAGCATGCACCACCGCTCCCAGTTCTAATATTATATTATTAATCCATGAGGGCAAACACACTTTTAAAATATTTTCCCCTCATTTATTCATTCAAAAATGCATTCAATATTTACTATGGTTCAGGCTTTATGCTAGAGTGACTGAGTTTGTGAAGTGTTGGGCACTGAACTCTACAAAGAGAAATGTTTTGTATCATAAAAAGGGAAAAGTAAACTCTGGTTCCCCACTCCACAGCCCTTGTCTAATGCCTGGTGTCCTCTTGTCATTTCCTGGGGACCTCCAGTGGAAAGGGACCTCGTTAACCATGACCCCTGTTATTTTGACTACGGTGCGGCCACCTCCCTGGGCCCGGGGAATGACCGACGGGCTTTGCTGCACTTTGGCGGCCCTGTCTGCTGGAGGGAAGCACTTTCGGGTGAACCTGGGCAGCTTCAGCACGAGTTGACAGAAGCCTTTGGAGAGGAAGAATCAACAGCCCGCTGATTCAGAGGGCCATAAAAGGACTCTTTCTCGCTGCAGCGTAAAATGACTTTTCTTGCCTGCAAGATGAATCAGCAGCATAAAGGTTGATGAATGGGAATCATTTCCAAAGCACCGGAAAATACCGTGGGCCCCACAGAGAAGTCAGATCTGATGGCTGCGAGATACATCTTGTGCCCGGTGACATCCGTCTCTGCCTGTCCCCCAGGTCCTGGGAGCCTGCTCTCACATCGTCTTGTCCAACCCAGCCTTCCTGGCTGACAGCCTGGTAGGGGACACACTCTCCAGTCTGGACAACTCTCAAACAAAAGGAAAATGCAAAGAGAAAACTGAAATGCCCCAGAGAGGGAATCCCGGAAAGATAAACACTGGGGATCCTGTCTTCTTGCTTCCTTGCTTCGGGCATGAAAGCGACATGTCGAAGAAGCAGCCAGGGACCATTTGCATCAGAAGAGAATGAATTTGGAGGGTTTCCCCCTTAACATTTTATTATAAAGTTTCCAACCTATTTCAAACGGTAAGAGTTGTATCCACCACCAGATTCTACCACCTGCATTTAATTTCCCCTGCTTTCTCATATATGCATCAATTGAACTTTCTTCCTTCTCTCTCTCCCTCCTCCTCCTCCTTTTTATTTTCCTTCTTTTGATACGTTTCGAAGTAAATTTGGCGGGGGCCTTTTAAGATGGTTAAAGGCAGGAATCAACATCTGGATCCTTGAATCATTAGACAGGCGACCTGCAGTTTTAATAAGTGTTAACTCCACTTTCTACATGAGAGAGCTCAGGCTCAGAGAGGTGACAGGGCCTGCCCAGGGCCATATGGCCGTTAGCTGCAAAGTTGTGATAGTTGGTCTGGTTTGTCAACTTGACTCACCCCAGATCATGTGACTTTGGTTGTGTAACAGCAGATTGAACCGGAAGTCCTGCCCTAAATGTGAGTAGCAGGGTTCTGATAGATGCAGGACTTGGATAAAAGAAGGAGAAAGCTGCTGCGTAGAGGGAGCCACGACTCTCCCTGAAGAAAATGCCTCTGCTCTCATCTCATCTCAGTTTGAGATCGTCGGTCTCCATCTCTGCTGTTTCCTTGAAGAGCTTCTTGATCTTCTGATCTCGTCTGAGATCAACGGCCTCCAACTCTTCGAACTGAAACTTCACCATCGTTTCTCCGAAGAGCTTCCTGATCTTCACATCTTGGACTGGACTGAATTGGTGGTTGCTTCAATCCTAAGGCTCCAGCTCTTAGGCCGCCCGACCAGCTACTGATTTCTCTGATTCTTCACATGCAGTTGAAACTCAGGACTACATTGTGAGCCGATCTAATAAATCCTTTTTCCCCCCTTCCTTTCTTCATTCTGTGAATTCTGTTGATCTAGTGAACCCTCACCAATACAAAAGTCTGGGGTTTGAACTCAGGGCCTATTCTTCTCTGAGCCCAGGCTCTGCTCATTCTGCTACCAGGGCTGCCTGCGAGGCTAGCTTTCCTTACATCCCCCGGGCTGGGTCTGCCTGCGGAGAAGCTCAGGACACCCCAGGTTAGCGACCGTGTCTCCAAAGTCCCTCAGCTCTTCTGCTCAGAGCGTGGGACTTTGGTCGGACCTGGGCTTAGAGCTGGTGACTTGAGCAGGGCTCCATCTTCTTGGCCCAAATGCTCCTTTGCCTGTAGCCCTTGAACAGGGAGTAGTTAACACCTCTTGGAACCTGTAAAATGGGGCTAACAATGGTTTCTGACACATGGGCTTAGTGAGCTCATTCACAGGAATGTGCAAAACGAAGTAGTGCTATTATGGTCATCACTAATAAGGCGAGATTTTGTAAACCTTCGTCTGCAAACACAGACAAGCATGAAAATGAACTAGAAATTTCTTCTCTATAACTAGGCTGTGTTTTATTTGGAGCACCTGTTGTATTCAGACCCCGAGTTGAGAATTCACATAAAAGTTACATAAGAGGGAGTAGTCTCGGGAAAAGCTGATGGAGGAGTAGGCAGGGCTGGAGTCTCGCAAGTTGTGGGAAGGGAACAGAATCGGCCACACTCAGGGTCTCCCAGATCAGGGGCTCAGCAGCGGGAGGGTGCGGGTCTCCTCCCTGCCCCAGCCTGGCGTTAGTTGACACCCCTCTGTCCAGGGGGTGGGAATACTCAGGCACTTTGGGTGAGCGGAAGGGGCTCCAGGAGCCCGAGGGCAGCCCTTGCACAGGGAGCTGTGGGTGCTGACCACACAGAGCCGTGGCTCATGGGAGACTGTGCAAGCAAATGGTAACCAGCCAAAGGATGCAGAGGGGACGCACATAGAATCCTCTGCAGGCCCCAGGCTGCCTCTGGAGAGAGAACTTGTCGAGGCCCGACTGGGGCTGGCTAGAGCACAGACTCAGGAGCAAGGCATGGCGGCGAGATGGGGACCAGGCCCTTCCCTTCTGGTGTGTTTACTCTGGACACAGCTGCAACACCTTTGACCTGTCCACCCATTGCACATTGACTGATCTGTCCAGGGCATAGCTGAATGAGCCCCTTTTCTGACCAAAGGTCCTTGTAGGCTCACAGCTCCACCTGTAAGAGCCCTTCTGCTGCTGTTGAACTACTGTGGTTGAGAGTGCGAGGGCCTGTTGCAATTGCTGCCTGGGTCCACAAGGTGGCACTGTTGGGAGGCAGGGCCTGGAGGGAGGTCCTTAGGCCACTGGGGGCTCCTGGAGAGAAGGCTATTAGAAAAGTCTGAGTCTGGCCCCTCCAGGCCTCCGTGCTCCACGTGTTCTCACCACTGCCATCCACCATGATGGCACAGCCAAGAACTGAGCTAGTGCCGGTGCCATGACCTTGAACCTCCCAAACCGCAAGCTACATTAACCTCTCCTTCTTCATAAGTAGCCTGCGTCAGGTAATTCACTATAGCGATGAAAATCTGAGTAATACACACACCATGCTGGGATCTAGGAGACTGTTCCTAGGACCCACCTGGCGCCTGGGTTATGCTGTACCCTGCCCATGCTGGCACAGGAGTCTCAGAAGGAATAGATTCAGACCCACCCTGTGCTGGGCACTAACAACCCTGAGGTCTCATGCTCCACCCTCTCCAGGCACACCCGAGGGAATGGACGCCCCCATGACCCCAGATTGTCTGTCAGAGCAGGATGCACAGGAAGTAGAATTCTTTCTCAGGCTCTTAATGCTCTCTGAGCACTTTGATTCCCCTCTTACTTTCTTCTTCCTTAATTCCAGGGAAGGTTTACTAAACATCCTTCTAAGCGTTTTATTACCAGCTCAAGAGCACATCTTAAGTTTTCATGTCCATCAGAATCACCAAGGAAACCCAACAAATATGCAGCTAACAAATACCCAGATCCCCAGAAATTCTGATTCAGGGGAAAGACTTCAAGGCTTATGAACCAGGGGCTTGGCTCCCTTAGTGCCGCTATGATATGGCTGCATCCTCCAGACTTCTTGGGCTGGACTTCCTTAGAGAAGTCTCTTTGCGTTCATAGCCTCAGTTTCCCCTTCTGTAGAATGGAAATAATAGTAATAATAACACCCGTCCTGCAGTTGGATAGCGTAGGTGCAACATTTCAGGACAATACCTGGCAGCAGGAAGGGCAAGACAAATGTCGGCTGCTCTTAGACTGTTAGGTAGTCACGCACCACATCATAGCATTTCGGCCAGTGATGGGCAGCGTATAGATCAGTGGTCCAGAAAGATGGGAATGGAGCTCCACACTGCCTATCGCCTACTGTCGTCATAGCCAGCACAGTGCATTCAGTTACTCGTGTGTTTGTGGTGCTGCTGGTGTAGACCATCCTGCACCAACAGTTGTATAAATGTGGAGCATATATAATTATGTACAGTACGTAATACTAGACAGAGACAATAAATGACTACATTACTGGCTGATATGTTTGCTATACTATGCTTTTATCATTATTATTTTAGCATTATAAATTTTATTATCCTTTTCATCTTGATTTTAGGGTTACTCCTTCTACTTATAAAAATTTTTTTACTGCCAAACAGCCTGTCATGTTAAGCCAGCTGCAGCCTCAGACACCTCGTGTTTACTGTCTCTGGATTACATCGAGAGGCCACATCAAGATGACCTATGCCATCTGCATTAGTGTGAGGATACTCTATGACATTCACAAAGATGAAATCACCTAAGGACACATTTGTCAGAATGTATCCCCATCGTTAAGTAACACATGATGGTAGTTGATGGTATTATTACCAGTAATACTGAGCACACAGATGGAGCCTAATAAATGCTCACTAGTTGACAGGTGACCTCTTCCAGGTCATATAATCAATTGAACTCCGACAGATTTCCCCTTATAGGGAAGGAGCCTAGACCCCGTTGTAATACATAAAGCAGCAGATCCAACATTCACTCCGTCTGATCCAGTAGCGAGAATCCAGGGTGGAAACAGACACTGAAATATGATGCTCTCAACCCAATAAAATTGTCAGATGGGCTGCTCTGAGCAAGTACCTGATTAAGCGAATCTAACTGCAGCCGTAGGTTACTCCTCGGCACCACTGACGGGCTGGGAATCGATCGAGCCAGAAGCAGAGGCGGTATGGGGAGGTGAGGGTGTCCCGGCAGGCCTCCACCAGCAGAAACGAATTAATTATGTCTCCAGGGCTGCCTGGCAGGAGGACCATAAATCATGGCGGTAATCAATGGCTTGGGGGTGGGCAACCCTGAGTCGGGGTGGAAGGACCTGGAGCCTGGCCAGGCAGTATTGGAAAAGGTTGGACAACCCCCAACCCAGCTACTGCTTCCTGGCAGTGTGACCTTGGGCGAGTCACTTAACCTCCCAGGAATCGCTTCCTCTTCTACAAAATGGGCTTTATGACAGCCGGGCGTGGTGGCGCACGCTTGTAATCTCAGTACTTTGGGAGGCAGAGACCGGAGGATCCGGGTTCGCTGCCAGCCTCAGCTCTCTCTCTCTCCCTCTCTCTCTTCTCTCTCTCTCCCTGTTTCTCTCTCTCTCTGCCTATTGAGGCCCTCTGCAACTACGTGAGACCCGGTTTCAAAATAAAGTATAAAAAAATAGGGCCGGGGGTGTAGCGCGGAGGTAGAACGCCCCTGGGTTCAATCCCTGGTACCGCAAAAAAAAAAAAATGGGCTTATGACTACCTCATGGGGTGACTGGAGGGTCAACTCACATGAGGTTAAATTGTCTCTACAGCAGCTGCATGTGGCTATGGGGCCCTTGCATGCACCACCAGGTGCAAAGTAAAATATGCCCTAAGTATTAAAATCCACATCAGATTTCCAAGACATAGTATGGCAAAAAAGAATAACTCAATACTTTTTCATATCAATTGTATGTTGAAATACCATTTGAAATCTATTAGGTTAAAAGACATTATTAAAATTAATTTCACCTGTTTATTTTTTTTCAATGTAGCCATAAGAAAATTCGAGATTACTCTCCTTATACTTCTACTGAATGCTGCTGGCCCAGTCCTTTCTTTCTCCCCTAAGTCTGGCTTTATGGATTTTGATGGACTGCTCTGCCATCCGGGATCCGTCGCTGTTCCTCCCTGAGCATCAGTGTCTTTCCCTGTCGGAACAGAGAGAATTGTCATGATTAACATTTCTCAAGCATTCCCCTGTGCTGGGCACTGTTCTGTTTTTTGTTTTTGTTTTTGTTTTTGTTTTTGTTTTTGTTTTTGTTTTTGTTTTTGCGGTACCGGGGATTGAACCCAGGGGCGTTCTACCTCCGCGCTACACCCCCGGCCCTATTTTTTTATACTTTATTTTTGAAACTGGGTCTCATGAAGTTGAGGAGGGCCTCACTAAGTAGAGAGAGAGAGAGAGAGAGAGACAGAGAGAGACAGAGAGAGAGAGAGAGCTGAGGCTGGCCGCGAACCCGGATCCTCCGGTCTCCGCCTCCCAAAGTACTGGGATTACAAGCGTGCGCCACCACGCCCGGCCTGGGCACTGCCCTGTGTATGCGGCATGTGTGAGCACGTTTACTCCTCAGAACAACCCTAGGGGTAGACATGGACCCGTATCACAGTCGAGGAAGCTCAGGCTCCAAGTGGTTAAGCCCTTGGCAAGTTGTATGGCCAGCTTGAATTTGAACTTTGTCCAAGTTTCACAGCAAGGCCCCTATCTTTTACTACTTCTCTGTATTGTCCTTACGCGTTGGCTTCATTTTGGAGCCCGGAGCATGTCAGACCTGCGGGCAGGTAGGAATTTACACGCTCAGCCTGTGAGCTCCAAGGGCTGCAGGGTAGCGTGCTCCAAGGGCCGGACAAAGTCCCCACTTCGTGACACTGCGTCCTCTCTGTTGTAGCTGCCAAGAGAGACAAACACCGAGGAGCACGTGGCTCATATGGGTGGCCTGAATGGTGCCACCTCCCCTGGACCCAGGGTGTACTTGCTGCGCAGGAGGGTGACACCCATTGTAACCTGAGGGTGGCCCCAACCTCCTACGCACCCCCACCTGCCATGCTCAGAGCTTTCTGAAGTGGGTACTCTTATCCCTGAAAGTGACATTTCCAGATAAACACAGGGGTTGCTGAATTTGCCTTTTTTCTCATTGAAGGAGATGAAGCTGTTTCCCATTGTATGTGGGATCATTGCATTATGTGATGAATGAGTTTGTCTGTAGAGGAAGAGGGTGGGTGCTGGGCAGTGAAAGGGTGAAATGTAATGGGAGTGTGTGTGTGTGTGTGTGTGTGTGTGTGTGTGTGTGTATCAGCACATGCACCCAGTATCCTGTCTTCCTTACTCTGGGAACAACATCCCCTTTCTTGGGGAACTGTTCCTCTACGCCACCATGTCATGCCACCAGGACTATGAAGACAGACTTCCATCCCGCTCACTGACCGCCGGGGTGACCACGTAACCCTGGCTCCTCCAAGCAGAGTCTCTTCCCCCCAGGAATGTCAGCCATGAGCAGATACACACAGGGACGCGCAGAGTTAACTCATCTGTCCTTCACGGCAGCCCAGGACTCCTGCTGCCAGGGCACTGCCCAGTTCCGGCCTTCTCCGGGCCTGTGGCTTAGCTCATGTCTCCTTTCTATGATCTTTCCGGCCACCCACCCCCCATTGATCCTCCTCTGACTTTTAACTTAGACTGTCTGCGGTTTTCCTTTTTTTAAATTTATTTTATTTTTATTTTCATCGAAAGAATTCAATGGATACAGAGCTGGACGCAGACCAAGAGGAAGGACCCCAAGTCTCTGGGATGTTTCTACCTTGGAGGAGGGTTTTTTTTTTGGGGGGGGATGAAGTCTTCACATACAGCCAGCGCAGCAGTAGGCTGGGGATTTCAGAGCCCCCTGGAGATTTCTGCCTGCTCTCAGAAGGATCTAGGTTTCCATGGTTCTCCCTTCCTGTGCCGTGCAGCCCCACGTCACTCCAGACACAAACTCAGCTTCCCATTTTAAAAAAATAGAAAGACAATCAATCGTGTGAATCATTTTTGAACACTGTAGATTTTCTGCAGTTTTCCGGGGAGTGGGTGGAAGGCAGTGGAGGGTTGAGCTTTGCTTTAATGCAAAACAACTTCAAAATGGGCACCAGGGTTTTAAAAATGTTTCTTGATTGACGCCTCTCTGGGCTCAGGGATGGTGGGAGATGGTTCATAACTCTTTTCCCACACTCCAGCCTCTGGCCATCTTGCCGCCTTCTCTTCCTTTTCTCTCTTGGAGTTTTTCTAATCCCCCCCCAAAGAGAGCATTAATTATTCCTTTTGTCTGACACAGAATCAATTCAGACTTTCCTTTAAAATCTTCAAGAGTCTTGGCATCCAGGACTTCACCTCTTACCTTTGGTTCCCAGCCCAAAAGGTTTGGGTAGCTAATTATCAGCATAATAATACCTTATTTGCCTGGTTGGTTGCATTGGTTATTGTTAAGACTACACATCAGAGCAGTAACCCTCCCCTTAGCCCTTCCCCAGAACTTTCCTTACCTGCCTAGGACATCTTCCCAGGAACCACGAATCCTGGGTAGTTCCAGGCATCTGCTAAGAACACCATAATTGGTGATGTTCAAGGTCACCATGGGGGAGGGAAGGAGCAAAAAATAACAGAGAATGACTCCCTTTTAATTGAGCATTTACTCTGCACCAGGCCCTGAGCCAAACACTTCCCCTGCATTACCTCATTTGGTCTTCACAGGACCTAAGGGGTGGAACACTGAAGACCACCCCCCTCTTCCCAGTTGTGGACATTGATGTTTGGAAGGGCTAGGAGCATCTGGACCCCCAAACCCCATGATATCATCTGCCCCACCCCCAAGCCCCAGCTTCAGAAGGAACAGGTCTTTCTCTGCCCCTCTGTTCCAGCCCCCACTCCAGCCCCACTTGGGCTGACCCACATGCGTTCAGTTCATTTCTGGATCGCGTTTGCCCTCCGACATGCTCCGTAACAGCAAGAGCCAAATCCTGCTCTTCACGCTCCAAATTGAATTCCCTCCGTCAGCCCTGGCGCCGGCTCTACTGTTCCCAGGGCCTCCCCGGCTTTAATTAGAATACTTTTATTTACCCTAGGAGAGGGAGGACAGCGAATTTCAGTTTCAGTAACCTTGCCAGGGGCTAGAACCTGGAACTGCAGGGCTCATGGGCCATCAGATGGAGAGGCCAGCAGGAGAGGGTGAAGAGCGGTGGGTCTGTGTTGGCATGCCCCCCCACTGCTTTTTACCACCATCAGAGTGTAGGATGTTAGAAACAGTGAAGAGGCACAATTCACAGTGGCCAAATTATGGAACCAACCTAGATGTCCATCAACAGATGAATGGATCACAAAATTATGGGAAATACATACAATGGAATTCTACTCAGCAATAAAGAAGAACAAAATAACAGCATTTGCAAGAAAATGGAAAGATCTGGAGAACATTATGTTAAGTGAGATTAGCCAATCACAAAAAATGAAGG
>PVJS01028987.1:0-25116 GCA_004027185.1 Glis glis
AAAAAAAAAAAAAATTAGAGCTGGGCGTGGTGGCACATGCTTGTAATCCCAGTATTTGGGAGGCTGAGACAGGAGGATTGCAGGATGTGGCCAGCCTCAGCTACTTAGTGAGGCCCTCCCCAACTTAGTGAGACCCTTTTTCAAAATAAAGAATAAAAAATAGGGCTGGGGGTAGAGCTCGGAGGTAGAATGCCCCTGGGTTCAATCCCCAGTACCGCAAAAAGAAAAAAAATTCAAGTTCTAATCCAGAAGAATACAGAATAATACAGTTGTCATGCCTGGTTAAGTCTCTGTTAATTCTAAATAGTTCTTCTACTTTGCTTTGCTTTTCCTGATACTGACATTTTTAAAGAATACAGATCAATTATTTTGTAGTCTGTCCCTTGATATAGGTTTGTGTGATTGTTTTCCCAGTATAGCCTTTCCCTAATAGGAGTTTTATAATTCAAATTCTGAACTTAAAAACTCCAGAGTCTCAACACTACTGTGTACCAATAAACAAATTCCTGGACTGTGTTAAGCATTTTGAAGGACAGAAAACAAATGATAAAAAACATTCCAGCTTTCAAGACCAAAGAGCATTTACAAATGTAAATAAAAATACAAATTGCCATTAAAGTACTAAACTGTACATGGCTGTACCATAGAAGTTCAGAGAAGAAATCATGACCTTAAGCTAGAATAATTATTGAAGACTATAAGCAAATTACATCAAAGAGGTTTTGAGTAATATGCAGCTAGTTATTTAATGGTCTTGCTAATGAGGACAATGGACAGTGATAGTAAGAAATTTAAAATTCCCTTGAAGGGAAAAAGTGAAATCTATTGAACTAAAGCTGCCACTTTAGGGAAACTGGAGATCTGGAGAGAAAAGACAAACATTTAGTTTTAATTATGGGCTTGTTTGTGTGTTCTCACTCCTTCCAAATCATATACTGAGATCCTAACCTCCAAAACCTGACAATATGATCATATTTGGAGCTGGAACCTTTAAAGAGGCAATTAAGTTAAAATAAGGTCATTAGGATAGGTCTTAATCCACTAAGTCTGGTATCCTTTATAAGATGAAGAAAGTTGGACACATACAGAGGGAAGGCAACATAAAGACACAGGGAGGAGACTGCCATCTTCGAGCCAAGGAGAGAGGCCTGAACGCATCCTTCCCTGTAGTCTTAAGAATCAACCTGGCCCCCGCTGACCTTGGACTTCTACCCTCCAGCGCTGTGAGACAATGTACTTCTGTGTTCATGCCACCTCATCTGTGCTGATCTGTTATGGCTGCCCTAGCAAACTAATACAACTTCCTCATCAAGTTCAGATTTTGCTAAATAAAATGTGTATGTGAGGGTAATAGAAGCAATGTTGATATATTTACTTAAGGGCTTTTTCCCCAGACAAATTCCAACTAGACAATAATGTCTAATACACTGGTGAATCAGAAAATCTCCTGAATGAAATAAGAGCCTTCAATACCCAGAAGGGATGAAGTGAGTCATCGCTGCTGCCTGTGAATGAAAAATAACTACTCTGAGAAAACACGTGTGAAAAATGACACCATGTGGATTGAACGGGAAACACAAGGATTCACAGATAAACTGGGTCTTTCCCCTGCAGCAATTACAGCTATTCTATAAGTCTCAAATTATAAATCTTTACTCTTGCCTTTCTCTTGATGAGTGTATTTGCTCTAGTTCTTATCAGTATTATTTATTCTTTCTCATGACTTCATATAGTGATCCCATTCTACATAAAAAATAACTTTAGATGTGCTTTTTTATTTGCTTGAAAAAAGGTTTAGCCTGAGTTTCTGCTATTTCAAGTAATATTTGTTCACAAATTCTATCAAACAATCAGCTCACCCAACCTCATATCCTGTAACCTACCCTCCATTCTGCTACCAATGCTACTTTTCTATAATAAAGATTTGATCGTTTCTTTTCCATGTGTTAAGACTACTCACCACCTATTAGCTGAAGCCCCAAATCCTTAATGTGGCACATCTTTTCAGCCTTGACTCAGTTTCATCCTAACTACAGTCATCTACCATCCTACACCTATTTGCTAAAAAAAAAAAATCTGGCTAGGCATCATTCTCCAGACATGGCTCCCATAGCACTGTATACATATCACTATCATTACACATTATGTATATAATATGTAATATGTCGGATTTGTCATCAGAGTATAACCACTCATGGTCAAAGACCAGGTCTCCCACTTTTTTTTTCAATATTCTTGAGGGTGGTGGCACAGAGGCAGTAACACTTCTGACTCACTCCTCAGAGAGGCCTTCACTAAATCCCCTCACTAGGAAGCAATTCTCTCTTCTTGTGCCACATTCTCCCCCTTGCCATGCTTTATTTTCTTCTTATCACTTACCAACATCAGACATATGACATATTTATTTATATATTCACATACTTTATAGTTTATTATTTCTCCCCCCCACACTTGAAAGTAAACTCCAAAAGCTTTTATTTCCAAAGAATAAAGGAAAAAAGAAATCCATGAGGAAAATAATTTAATAAGTACTACTATAATAATTAAAATTTGGCAGAAGAATATTACTTCTACTACCTCCCTCAAATTTTGTCACAAGGAAAATCACAGAAGCGGGAAAAACAATATTTTAAGTAGTTCAAGGAAAACTCCAGAACTTTGGCCTATTCAGTACTCTATCCCCAGTGCCTAGATATTTGGCAAATCATAGTCATTCAAAAACCACTTTTAATAAGTCAATTCATTCATCAAATATTTATTGACAGCCTACTGCATTCCATGAGATATTCTAGAAGCTAAGAATTCAAGAGTGCACACAACAAAGTTCTTCCTCTCATGGAACTCAGCATTCTACAGAAGGAAACAGTAAATAAAAAAACAAAGATTTTGTTTTATATTACTTCAGATAGTGATAATAGGTGCTCAGTTACTGTTTCTGCAATTGGATAGAACTTATACTGACTTCACAATTCACAAATATTTTTGGAGAAACTTAATTTTTTCAGGTGTAGTTGCTTTTCAAAAATAAAATATATGAATTGATTCATTTTTGGAAAGTTGTCAATAAGAGAATAAACCATGTAAAAGAAAGCATCACATCAGAATATACCTTTGGTAATGAAAATCTATGTGTTTAAAAGATCGAATTTTCAAATGTATTAGATAAAACAAGAAAAGCAAAATAAAGTTTCATTATAAGCATCATATAAGGAAGGAGCACTTGTATGAGGCATATTTTATTACACCAGAAATATTTGCTAGAAAACAGCTTTGACTAATACATACATATAAAGGTATACAATTTCAAAGAGCTTTTATAATATGTATTATCATTGCTTAATGAGAATTATAGTTGGTTATATGCTACTTGGAAATCCATCAATGTGAGTTATATTAATAATTTGTAGGGCCTTATGATGTAGCTTATTGGTTAAGCACTCACCCAGCACAAATAAGACCCTGGTTTGATCCACAATACCACAAAATGGAAGGAAGGAAGGAAGGAAGGAAGGAAGGAAGGAAGGAAGGAAGGAAGGTTGGTTACCACCACAGAAGAAATGTCACTGGCTTTGTGTACTTGCTCCCCATTACCACCACAAGCACCACATATACCCAAATATTCTCACCACTTCCAACAACCTTAACCAAAAAATGTATTCATAAGTAGGAAATAGCAACAGTTTTGTGCTCTTTTTTTTTTTCCTAGTCCTTCTCAGTACCTACAATCCCTCCCACCCACACACACTGACATAGCTCTGGCTAGTATTACACTTATATTATTTCAATGGGAAGAAATGATTCAAGCCAGGAAATGAGAATTTTGTTAGATGAGAAGAGCAGCAATCTCATCCCAATATCTGAAACATTCCTTTTTCATTTTTCTGTGACTCATGCTTCTTTTTTTCTTTTGGCATCTTGTTGTAGAAGGGGGATGAGGTTGGAAAACCTTGTGTTTTGACAAAAAGGAAGAAGAAAGAAAAAAGAAAGAAGAAAGAAAGAAAGAAAGAAAGAAAGAAAGAAAGAAAGAAAGAAAGAAAAAGAAAGAAAGAAAAAAGAAAGAAAGAAAAGAAAGAAAGGCCTAATACAAAAAAAAAAACAGTTGAAAAACTGTGACAAATGTATGGAGACAACTAGGGTCATTAGTCTGAAAATCTAGAATTAGTCTAAACTGACATTTGGTAAGTGAGTGGCTTCCAGAAACCTCAGTTAACAGAATTCATGTAAACATTTTTAAAATGAAGGATACAAGAAATCTGACTTAAACTTACTAAACATACCTCAAAAATAAAAACAAATTTGACTGTTTCTGAGCTAGCATTATGCAGAATGACAATGTCCTAACATTAGTTTGTAATGGAAAAACAAGAACTCACTAGACCTATAAAAAATGCTGACAAGAAACTCTAATGAATAGATAATCATAGAGAAGTAAAGTCATAGTTGAGGAAATATTTTTTAAAAAAGAACACTTGCATATTTATTGGTCATTTGTTTTTTTGTGAAGTGTCTATTTAGTTCGATTGCCCATTTCTTGATTGGATGTTTTTAAGTGTTAAGTCTTTTAAGTACTTTGTATATTCTAGATATTAGTCCTCTATCAGAGGAATAACTGGCAAAGAACTTCTCCCATTCTCTAGACTCTCTCTTTATACTCTTGACGATTTCCTTTGATGAAAAGAAACTTTTTAGTTTAATGTAATCCCACCTATTATTCCTTATTTTAATTTCTTGTGCCTTGAAGGTCTTATTGAGGAAGTATCTACCTGTACCTATATGTTGGAGTGTTGGACCTATTCCCTCCTCTAGTAACTTCAAAGTCTCTGATCTAATTTCTAGGTCTTTGATCCATCTTGAGTTGACTCTTGTGCAGGGTGAGAGGCAGGGATTTAATTCCATTTTGTTTTTTTCAAATGGATAACCAGTTTTCCCAACACCATTTGTTGAAAAGGCTGGCAATTAGAACATGGGAAGTCTTTCCATCATCTAAGATCTTCTTCAATTTATTTCTTTAGTGTTCTGTAATTTTCATTGTAGAGGTTTCCTACCTCCTCCTTGGTTAGATTTATCCCTAGGTATTTTATTTTTTGAGAATGGATTTTTTCTGAAATTTTCAGTGGACTCATGATTGGTGTATAGAAATACTATTGATTTTTGTATCCGCTACTTTGCTGGATTTGCTTATCAGCTCTAGAAGGCTTCTGGTTGAGTTTTTGGGATTTTCTAAATATATCATGTCATCTGCAGAGAGCATTTCAGCTCTTGTCTCCCTATGTATATTCCTTTAATTTCCTTCCCTTACTTTATTGCTTTGACTAGAATTTCAAATACTATATTTAATAGGAGTGATCATAATGGGCATCCTTGTTTTTTCCTGATTTTTAAAAGAAAATTTTTTTAGTTTTTCTCCATTCAGTATGATGTTGGCTTTGGGCTTATTATATATGGACTTTATGATGTTGAAGTAAATTCCTCCTATCTCTAATTTCGTTAGTGTTAACATGAATAGGGGTTGGGTTTTATCAAGTGATTTTTCAGCATCTATTGAGATGATCATGTGATTTTTGTCCTTAGTTCTTCTTATATGGCAAATTACATTTATTGACTCATGTTTGTTCAACCAGCCTTGCATTTCCAGAATGAAACCAATTTGATCCTGGTGCACAATCTTCTTGATGTGGTTTTGAATGCAAATTCCTAGTATTTTATTAAGAATTTTTGCATCTATGTTCACCAAGGATATTGGTATGTAATTTCCTTTCCACGAAGTATCTTTATTTGGTTTTGGTACAAGGTGATACTGGCTTTGTAAAATGAATTTGGGGATATTCCATCTCTTTCTGTTTTATGGAATAATTTGAGGAGCATTGGCTTAGTTGTTTTTCAAAGGTCTTTTTTAATTCACCTGGGAATCTGTCTGGTCCTGCTTTTCTTTGTTGGAAGGCTCTATTTTTGCTTCAATCTCTTTGCTTGTTATTGGTCTGTTTATTTGTTCTATATCCTCTTGGTTTGATTTAAGTAGGTTGTATGTGTCTAGAAATTTGTCAATTTCTTTTAGGTTTTCCAGTTTATTGGCATATATGTTTTCAAAATAGTTTCTAATGATCTTCTGGATTTCCATGCTGTCTGTGTGATATCTCCTTTTTCATCTTTTTAGTAATCTGGGCCCATTCTCTCTTTCTTTTGGTTAGTTTGGCTAATTGTTTATCAATCTTGTGTTTTCCTCCACACCCTTCCCCCTCCCTCTGGTAACATGCTAGTATGATTAGCAGTGATATATTCGTATACAAAAATAACATTACTTGGTCTATTTCCTTCCTCAGGTCTCATTTTTTCCCTCTCCTCCTTCTTCCCTCAGTCCCATTCCACTATTCTAATGGTCTCTCTCCTTATTTTCAAGAAGTCTTTTTAATCTCCTATTTTTCTCTCTAGCTTCCACATATGAGAGAAAACATGTGATGTTTTATATTCTAAGAATGGTTTATCTCACTGATCATGATGTTCTCTAGCTCCATCCATCCATTTTTCTGCACATGACATATTTTTGTTTTTTATGGCTGAGTAAAACTCCATTGTATTTATATCTCACATTTTCTTTATCCATTCATCTGTTGATGGGCATCTAAAAACAGGATGATACCTAAATGAATTTATTTCAGGAATGCACATTTGTTTTAAAATTTGAAAATAATTTTATGTAATTATCAGAGAATAAAGTATGATCAATGGTAGTCTCAATAAATTAAAAAAAGCACCGACAAAATTTACCCTTCACTCATGATAATAATTTTCAGCAATATAGCAACAGGACACATCCTTAATATGATAAGGATATGCTCAATAAAATATAGCAAAAACCTCACTTAATAGTAAAATATTGAAAATTTTCTAGCCTTTGCAATCATACAGAAGATAAGGAAAATCACTATTATCACTATCTAAAACTATAACTTTGTACTGTTGGTTCTAGCCAATGGAATAAGACATAAAAAATAACAGGTTCACAAATTGAAATGAACAAGGGTTATTATTCACAGATGATGTGAAAATGTGTGTAAAAATTCAAAAGAATCCACAAATATTTGTATTCGATATACATGTTTAGCAGAGTGGTTAGATATAAGATCATTTATAGAATCAATTCTCTCTACTAGCAAAATCAGAAAATAAAAATTATAAGACACTCATCCATAATCAGTTATAAGGCCAACTATTATATTTTAAATATTCTTTTTTGTATTTTCCTTTTGCCTTCCCTATAATGGTACCTGGAACAGTGTGTTGGATGTTGAATCAATATTTGATGAGTAAAGGACTGAACAAAGAGTTTGCTGCTCCCTTTTCTTTCTTCCATTTATATTTCACCACCTTTCTCCAAGCACAAAGCACTTCACAACTCTGTAGCCAATTTTCTCATTTTCAGTTATTTGCCTCTTCAATATGTCTTCATATTAGCTCAGGACTATTTTTCTTAAAACGCTATACTGATAATATTTTCTTACTCAAATTTCTTCAATAGCTCATTATATTCTATAGGATAAGAGCCAAAGTCTCCCTAGTAGAATTCAAACTTTCCAAAATCTAATCATCCTTCTGTCCTAACTTTACTTCCCTCTGTTTCCTTGCACAAACCCTCCCTAGAGTCAGAAATCTTGTAATTTCCTAAACCATAATTGCGCTGGGTTTCTGCTAGCATTGGATTGCCTTCCTTCATCAGACTAAATCCTACCCCTCTCTCTCAAGATATAGCACAAGTCCTACCTCCTCCACAAGATATTTCCTGGCAATTAGTACGTAATTGTACCTTCTTTTAAACCAACATAAAGTTGATACAATCAACATTGAGTCAGTCATTTCTTCATCACAGAATTTGACATTCTATTCACCATACATGTAAAGGCTAAACATGTAATCCTAGTATAAATCCACAGGAGGAAAGATCTTTTAGTAAATTCATAAATCGTTGTACAGGTACATTTCAACATTCCTTTAAGTAGTAGTTTACTTTCATATTCCATATGTTAGCATATAAATATTTTCTCTCATATAATTTCCTGAAAAATTTTATAAAATCAAGTTTCATTTATTAGTAATCACAATAATTTGTAGTTTTTTAAAAAAATTCCAAGATGGCTTTTATTTTGATAAAAGAAATGGTATGTGATAAGAAGGAAATGTCATTCAAAGAGAGAATATAACAATAGAATCTGACCTAAACTGAAAGGTCAAGAAAAAAAAGAATGAAAAGTGGCTATATATAGTTCGCTTCAGCAATTAGGGTCATCTACTCTTTGCTCAAATCTTCAGAGAATGGGCATGTGTTACTAACAACTAAATGTCTGTTTCTCAAAATATATGGAAAAAGAAATATAGAGAGACAAGAGAAATATATACAAGAAAACATGAGATTGTTCCATACTATGAATGGATAATCATAATTTTCATAATGCCAAGGCTCATGTTTGTCTTAAGAAACATTTAAACAAATTATTATTTTTGTTTAGTTTCATGTGTCTCTTCCAGATTTTTTTCCTAAGCACACCAGACTAACTGGCTGGAGCAAAGCAAAGATGGGCCCATTGTTCCCATACTTCAAAAGTTTCCTTGTGTAGAGTGCTGAAAAGTTAATCCCTTTAGAGAAAACTAATCAGAAGCACAGCTGTTCAATAGGAATGTGAAGTTATGGAAAGCAGAGACCCAGGAATAACAACAGCCAGAAAATTATGGATGGTTTTCCAATGCAGCATTGCTTAAAAGTGAGGCCAAGAACATTTGGTGTACTGGTCAAGTGAATGTCTCATGTCACGTGTGACTCTGGGTCCTTACAATGATGTTATCACATTGTTGAGGATGTAGGACTAGGTCCTGGAGGTAGTGTTTTGTCACTGTGGAATTAAGTGCTGATAAAAAATGGAGCTAGTTGTCACTATGTCTTATTTGTAAGAAACAAGTGACAGGGATCCTGGAGGCTTAACTGAGAGCAAAAATGTAATACTAAATCATGCATCTTTAAGCTGACTGACAACATTCCCATTCTCCTCCCTGGCCTCATCCAAATCAGGGCTTTATGGGCCACATATAATGGAGCGTGATGGGGATGGGCCTGGGAGAAAGACCCCGTGGGACCATCTAGCCAAACACAGCTGCAGAAAACAAGACTCACCGGCTGGAAAAAGCTATGATAGACAGAGAATTGGAAGGGCTGCTGAGAGAAATGGTGGATTCCCCACTAGAAACACTTGCTAGAGGGGCCACTCCAATACAGGAGAGGGGGTCATGGGCTTTTCCAGCAATGACTGATGCAATCTTTAAGACCTCTCTTACACATTACCATGGGGGCAGATGAGCCATTAGAATCATATAATTATTTCCACAGATCTATCTCTGTAAATTCTTTTTAAATTAAGATTTTCTGACACAAAATTGGCCTTATTCTAACTCTGAATGTCAACACAATTGAAAGACTGGAAAGCGGAGAATTGTCGGTATAAGCCAGTTCTGTCGCTTAAATTCAGTCCTGTCCTCAGTTAACATGAGGTCAGCATCAAATAATCTCTACTTTCCTGTCCAGACAAACCATAGTTTCAACCAGAGGTAAAAATAAAGACCACTAAAAACAACAATGTCATCATCTCCCTTGCCAAGAGCAAGTGTGAGAAACAGTATACACTTACTCTAAAGCCGTCACGGGAAGCCCTGAATGTGCAGGGCTTATATTGGTGTTTTAAGAAAACAGATAATAAGGACCATTTGCCAAGACAAAGGTATAATTTTCTTTGTCAATATTTTGTTTGAAATAGGGAAAAACACGTATGATATAGGTTCTACACATATGTATTTGAAAAGGAACTCTCCACTAAGTGCAAAGGAGAATCTGACTAGAGGGTAAGAGAGCTGAAATTCTAAGTTTAGGACCTGGGGTGAAGTTCTAATGCACACTGACACCTGTGAAGGTAAAAATAGACTGAGTATGAACTAAATGAGAAAAGCAAAATGTGGGAACTCCTGGCCAAGACTTCCATCCATTCAAGTAACATTTTAGAAAAGATATATAAATTAAATTCAAAACACTAATCAACCATATACTATACATCTATCATCATCAGGAGCACTATTTATAATTAACATATTTTATTTCTAAAAAACATAAATTTCAGAAAGAAGCATTGTACATTTTATTAGTGAAGAGCTAGTCCTACTCATAATTCACTTTAGTAGGGCCCTGATGAGTTGTCATACTGAAAAGACAGAATTTGGAATCACCAGACCTGGAGTCAAATCCTACATGAACCATTTCTATGCAATAAGATTTTGTATAATTCACTCACTTCTGGCCTATCTTTTTTATTTGATAAATAGAGCTAATACTGCACCTTGCCTCCAGAATGCATTGAAATGAAGTGTGTGAGAACAGCAAAGCTCCTACACATTGTTGTTCAAAATTGTACCTAACCCAACTATCTAACAATTCCGACTCTATTGTGCCTCTCCTCACAGCCCCATCTAACCGCTCCATCTCCCTTCTCTTCTGTTTGCTGACTTTTCCTCTCACTAGCCTTTCCAGAATTCACAGCTTAGATTACCTCTGTGCCTTAGTTGTCCATGACAGTAACCCACCCTTACAGAAAGACCTGTTTCTATGTGCTCCCACTCCTGGTACACACCTTCATTGTGTCACTGATCATTCCATTGTAATTCTGTGTATACTTCTCCCTCATTGGACTCTGAGGGTATAGGACCTGTTTCTTGTGTATATTTGAACTCAGTAGCAGTGGTGATGGATTTACTCTTTGGTACCCCATCTTCTTTAGAACCAATAGTATACAAGCCAGGTTAAGAATAAACTTTGTAGCCAGGCGCAGTGGTGTATGCCTGTAACCCCAGTACTTTGGGAGGCGGACACAGGCAGAATACAGGTTCAAGGTCAGCCTCAGCAACTTAGACCCTGTTTCAAAATAAAAAAGGGCTGGGGATGTATTTTGGAGATAGAATGCCCCAGATTCAATCCACAGTGCCAAAAAAAAAAGGAAAAAATTTTGTAACCATGAAAGAGAATGAACAACTTTCCTGCACATGCTTCCTCAGGTTATTAGTAATATGTGCCACTTTCACTATAGCCTGACAGTACACTTTTGTAACTTCTGGAGAATCTAAAATTATTTCAGAATAAAAAGCTAAAAGGATACAGAATTATATTTTTCATCTACTCCGTCCTATATCCTACATGTGAAAGTTCTGAGTGAGCAGATTATATCCTTTGCCCCTCATCATTCCAAATGCTACCTAAGGCACTCGGGTTTAGAGTTCATACACTTAGGATGCTATAGGATGCGTGCAGCCTCTGAATAGAGGAGGCAGTGCCACAATGAAAAACAGACATAACAACACTTCTCATCAGTTGCCAAAGAAAAGCCTAACTATAATCAGCACTGACAGAAGTATTAGTCATCCTCAGAAATTCCATCAGCCTGGTTTCTATGGATAATCAAGAATCATCTCAGGGCCAGTTGGAAGAAATTTGTATAGAACTTTGGAATAAAGATTCTATCTTACCCATGAGGCAGATATAAACTGCTATTTGTTCACCCATGTTTGTATACTAGTAAATGCACCTTTACTGAGCTATGTATAAGACTAAGCAAACAGAAGAGTACACACACACACACACACACACACACACACACACACGCACACACACAATCTGTCTGGGATAGAAAGAAAATAGAAAACATGTTTGTCCTAGGAGTCTTAATAATACTTTTAAGCAATCTGAAGGTAACAGGGTGGGATGAAGAGGGAAATACACCAAGTGATATATGCATGTATGAATCTATCACTTTGAATCTCATTATGATGTGTAAGTACAATGCACCAATAAAAGTAAAAAAGGAAAAATCTGAAGGTAAGCAGCAATTTTTATTCCTCCTTCTATTCTATCAATTCCCTCACTGATTACAAATTAAAGTCACTCACAGATATATGGCACCCTAGACTCTCTATTTTTTAAAAATCAATCAGAGTCCCTACAGGAAATAGATGGCATTCTCAGAACAGGATTTTTTGAAGATTTTGTTTACAAAGAGACTATAAACAGAGGTGTGGAAGGATGTCAGAGAGGAGGGGTGACTTTCAACTCTTTTTTTTTTTTTTTTGCAGTACCGGGGATTGAACCCAGGGGCATTTTACCTCCGAGCTACACCCCTGGCCCTATCTTTATACTTTATTTTGAAACTGGGTCTCATGAAGTTGCGGAGGGCCTCACTAATTAGCTGAGACTGGCCGCAAACCCGGATCCTCCAGTCTCAGCCTCCCCAAGTACTGGGATTACAAGCGTGAGCCACCACACCCGGCAACTCTTAATATTAGAGGATCTGCTAATACTCCCAAACACAAATAAGGAAGGATGAGATGACCACAGCCCAAGAGGGAACCTGTCATGTTGATAGTCACCTGTGAAAGAGGGTCGCGGCCACCCAAAGTTAATTAAGGGAGAATGTCCTGAAATATGGCCAAAACTTCACTGGCCAAAAGCATCCACAGTAATTGAAGACTATTGTCTATGCCTGTCAAACCTCCAGAGCCAAGAGCAGGGAGAAGCAGGCATGGATGGGAAGAGATAGATCAGAGAGCTGAACGCAAGCCATCTAGCAGAGTTCTTCATAGCAGTAGAAATGAAAAGAATAATTTAAATCACCAAATATGAGTAAAATTAATACAGAATCTATGTTCTATTTTAATCTGTATATGGGTCTCATTCAAAGTCTATACACTTGTGTAAGATAACCTCTAAATCATTATTTAATGTGTTTCAGAGAAAAATTTTAATATTAATCTAAATAAAACAAATTTGTGAAGGTATATGACTTTATAAATATTTATGTAACTGATTGTAAAAAATTAATAAATGATTTGAATTGTTTCTATCATCTCATCTATGGAAAATCAGGAGTTTCCTGAATATATCCTGTTTTTTTTTAAATATGCAGTCTTACGTATCATATCCTAAAGAGACAGGGAGCCAGGCAGTGAATTGAAGATGCAAGGGTAGATTCTACATCATATACCATTCCTAGAGAAATTTATCATGCCAATTAATATTGCTTCTTCCATTTGCAAATATAAGCCATGGCTCTCAAAGAAAGACTTGAGAAGTGACAAAGGTCATTTCTTATCTCTGTTTAGTGACTGGGCTCCTAAGGAGAGCGCTCAAGTACATTTACTCAGTCCACATATACCAATTTGGTTATTTTTATCAAAATGACCAAAAGCCACAAAGAAATCCAAGTGCCTTCTTGTCTTATTTTCTTTTAAACATTTTGCCTTTTCTCAAGATAAAATATTTTAATAAATTAACAGGATCTAGTTCATCACCCAGTCCAGCATTGTACCTCTAAGGAAGGCTTAATAAAATACATGCTGAATGAATAAATAGATATCAGTGGTATTCTTTAAATCTGAGGTCCTTATACTTACAGTCTGTGTCCCACAACTAAGGACCAAACAATTAAATATCTGATATGATTTAAAATTCCACAGTCTTGAATCAGCTACTCTTTTCTGTCATCCCATGAATTCAACCTTCCTATGCCTACAAATCAGGAGGGGAGCAGGAAAAAGATCAAGTCTGCTTGATCAAGAAATCCACACCAGGCTAAAAACCAGGAAGCATCAAAACTGCACCCAGACCTGCACAGATGAAAACTACAAGACTTCTTTTCTTACTACTGTTTAATGAGAAAGGCAACAAATTCAACACGAAAACCGCAACTTGTACTCTCTGTCGGGATCTCCTCAAAAATACCTGCAGAAAAGATTGTTAAAGTGCTTCCAGGCTTGCCTGGGAAGAAAAAATATGTACTCAACTCATGCTCAAATAGACCACCATGCACACGTGTTCCCGGCACTTAGAGATGTGCACCTGATGTACTGCCATGGTGGTGCTATCTAAGAACCAAGAAAATCCAAATATACTACCAAAATCTGATCTGGGTGCAAAGATGGGAGATGGTCGGCTGTGGTATGAAGTGATCTCAAAGACCCTGGCTGATATTAACTGACCCCCAGGGCTGAGGATTTCAGTGTTAGTTGCAAACTCATATTGGAGTAACCCTGAAGGTCCGATCATATCAAATATACTCAAATTCCTAACCATAGGTGTGAATATCTGATTGGAAGAGTTACAGAAAAGAGATGACAGGCCGGGCGTGGTGGCGCACGCTTGTAATCCAAGTACTTTGGAGGCGGAGACCGGAGGATCCGGGTTCGCGGCCAACCTTAGCGCGCATGCGCGCGCGCGCAATCTCTCTCTCTCTCTCTCTCTCTCTCTACCTAGTGAGGCCCTCCGCAACTTCGTGAGACCCGCTTTCAAAAATAAAACATAAAAAAATAGGGCCGGGGGCTTAGCGCCCCTGCGTTCAATCCCCGGTACCGAAAAAAAAAAAAAAAGAAAAGAGATGACAGGATTTCCGGACAAATAAGTATGTGGCTGCCTGTCAAATCAAAATGTTTCCTCACATGGAAAGGACTCCCCAAATCTTGTAAATTTGTGCTAAAATTCTTCAATCTCACATTTTAAACAGGAAAGACATGGTTCTAAAAGGAAACAGACACCCCGCTGCCTCTTTCCCCCAGCCCTTGATTTTTCTTCCCTCCCCAGGTGACTGGTTGCATGCTGTGTGCCGTGGTGTGGTCAGTACACATCTGTATATTCAGTGAGAGTACAGAAAGGCTTGTGCTGCTGCCTCTTGGCAGCATCTCTCCAAAGAGACAGGGCTTGGGAAGGAAACCACAATGAGCTTACTTTTCTATCTCCATGTCTTTGTGATTTTGATGAAGAGACATAACTAATGTCATCAATATAGAGATGATACACTTCTAACAAGTGTGTTCAGTGCTACATTTGAGCATGATTCAAATACACATTTTCTTTCTCTCCAGGCAGGTCTGAAAGCATTTAGCAATCTTTTCTGCACATATTTTTTAGTAGATCCTGACAAGAGAGTACAAGTTGTGGCTTTCATGTTGACTTTATTGCCTTTCTCATCAAACAGTAAATACTAAGAAATAGAGTCTCATATGCAACCTTGAATAAGTAATTTATATGAAGCTCAGCTGTTTCACCTACGAAATAAATATTTAAAATATGTTTTATATACTTTTATTGGTACATTATAGTCTCACTCATAATGTAGTTCATAGTGATAGTGACATACATACACACAGCACTTGGTGAGTTTTCCCCTGGCTCCCTCCCCACTTCCCCCGCCCTTTTCCATACATGATATTGAGATTGGCGTTGGTATTCTCACATATGTACATAAAGTTAGTTGAAGTGTTTCCTTTATTAATTCTCCCTCTCCCTCCCTCTCCTCCCCAAAACCACCTCCCTCGCGTCACTGGAGTTTCTTCTCCATTATCTAAAGTCCCTCTTATATCCCAATTACTACCTAGCTTCTGCATATGAGAGAAAACATATGACCCTTTGTTTTCTGTGACTGGCTAATCTCACTTAACATAATGTTCTCCAAGTCCATCCATTTTCCTGCAAATGACATAATTTTGTTCTTCTTTATTGCTGAATAGAATTCCATTGTGTGTATATTCCATAATTCTGTATGATTCATTCATCTGTTGATGATATGGGTTGGTTCCATAATTTGGCTATTGTGAATTGTGCTATTATAAACATGGATATGTATATATTACTATAATATTCTGATTTCAGTCCCTTTGGAAAAATATCCAGGAGTGGTATAGCTCCATTTCCAGTGGTGAATCCATTTCCAGTTTTCTGAGGAATCTCTACATTGATCTCCATAGCAGCTTCAGTAATTTGCAATCCCACCAATAATGTAGAAGACTTCCTATTTCCCCACTCCTCACCAGCATTTATTGCTGTTTGACTTCTTGATGATTGACGTTCTAATTGGGGTTAGATGGAATCGCAGTGTAGTTTTGATTTGCATCTCCCTGACTGCTAATAATGTTGAACATTTTTTCATATATGTATTGGCCATTTATATTTATTCTTTTGTGAAGTTTCTATTTAGTTCAATTGTCCATTTCTTTTTTTTTTTTTCTTTTTTTGCGGTACCAGGGATTGAATGCAGGGGCGTTCTACCTCCGCGCTACGCCCCTGGCCCTATTTTTTAGACTTTATTTTGAAACCGGGTCTCATGAAGTTGCAGAGGGCCTCACTAAGGAGAGAGAGAGAGAGAGAGAGAGAGAGAGAGAGAGAGAGAGACAGGGAGAGAGAGAGAGCGAGAGAGCTGAGGCTGGCCGCAAACCCGGATCCTCCAGTCTCCGCCTCCCAAAGTACTGGGATTACAAGCGTGCGCCACCACGCCCGGCTCAATTGCCCATTTCTTGATTAGGTAGTCAATTGGTTTTTGACAGAGGTGCCAAAAACATACGTTGGAGAAAAGATAGCCTTTTCAACAAATGGTATTGGGAAAACTGGTTATCCATTTGTAGAAAAATTAATTTTTTTAGAAAAATTAATTTAAGTCCCTATCTCTCAAGATGGGTCAGAGACCTGGAAATTAGACCAGATACTTTGAAATTACTAGAGGAGGGCATAGGCCCAACACTCCAACATATAGGCACAGGTAGATACTTCCTCAATAAGACCCCCAAAGCTCAGGAAATTAAAACAAGAATTAATAAATGGGCCAGCATTAAAATAAAAAGTTTCTGCTCATCAAAGGAAACCATCAAGAGTCTAAAGAAAGAGCTTATAGAATGGAAGAAGATCTTTGCCAGCTATTCCTTTGATAGAGGACTAATATCTAGACTCTACAGATTACTTAACAAACTTAACACTAAAATATATTTTAAAAGATTATTATAAAGATTAATTGAGTCATGTATATAAAAACATGAAAAGTATGGTCTATTACATGCAACAATTGATATGCAGGAATAAATTATTATTATCATTATTATTATTACCAAGGAACCAACATTATCTTAGAGTGAAAAACTGCACATCATAAATTTTCATTAAAGATCACTTTAATTATATAAATGTTTGTTAAAAGAATAATGCAATAGAGTGATATTTCTATATTTTCAAGCAAAGGGTTCCTTTGAAAGTTAACTTAGCAGCCCAGTGGTTTCCAAGAGGTGTTTTTGCATAAGTCTAGAGATGTCTGAAGCAGCAGCTACTCATAGCAAGAGGTAGACAGGTAGACAGAGTTCCAGAACTTTCACCCTGACATCAATCAGAGCATCTATTGGTATAAACAGGGCTTTCAAATTTGCAAATGTTCACAACAAACAAATTCATCTCACACAGAGTTGTCCTGTGTCTCTATACTTGGATCCTGCCTGGTAAGTCTCTGTTGCACCCCAGAATTCCTTTATGCACCTCACTTGACATTTAGGGGAAATATCACTGATTTTATAGTATACCATACATCCTAAATCACAGATAGGTGGAAATATGGTCATGAGAGTGAAGAATAAATATTCTGAAATCTCTGAAGACTTTATAGACAGTCCTCGACTTATAATAGTTACACTGCATGAAGACAGAACAGTACACCCACGAGACCATTCTGTTTTTCACTTTCAGTATAGTATTCAATAAATTATATGATATATTCAACACTTTACTATGGAATAGACTTTGCCTTAGCTAATTTTGCCCAACTGCATGCTAACGTAAGTGTTCTGAGCACGTTTAAGGTGGGCTAGTCTAAGTTGTGCTATTTGGAAGTGTAGATGTCTTAAGTGCATTTTCAACTTACAGACTTCTCAACTTACAATGAGTTTTTTGGGAGTTAACCCCATCATAAGTTGAGGCTTGATTCAATCTTTGGAGTCAAATCCTCTCTGACAGCTTCTGGAAGGACAAACAGAAAGGCTTGAACTTCTTTCTTTTTTCTCAGTATCTCCTTGTGCATGTATTCATGGGCTGTTGCAGGAGGCCAACTGGAATAGTGGGAGGAGCACTGATTTAGGAGTCAGCCCTGGGACCAACTTGTGATATAGTCTTTGAGATGCTCTAAACTTCTAGATCTTTCTTTTAAAAAACATGAACTGAAGATCTCTTCAGGCCCTTTAATTGCAAAACTATAATCTATGTATTAATGACATTTGCTAAGGCAGTTATCCTGGCTTGCGAGCTTAGAAGAGCAAAGCTGTAGAAAGGCTTAATTTTATCTCATACAGTGTGCAGGATATAAAATTTGTTAAGACTTCATGAGCATACAGAAATGTTCTGATTGTTGGCTCAAAGATTTATCAGGATGGCTGCAGCTTACTATGCTGAAAGAGACTTTCTTAGAATGTAGAACACAATTACTTATCATTTTCTCATTGAGTTGTTAAGAATAGTTTTGCTTTTTGAATGAAAAAAAATGGCTCCATTAAAAAAAATCCTGTAGAGCTGGGCATGGTGGCGCATGCTTGTAATCCCAGTACTTTGGGAGGCGGAGACCGGAGGATCCAGCTTCGTGGCCAGCCTCAGCTCTCTCTCTCTCTCTTTCTCTCTCTCTCTCTCTCTCTCCCCTTAGTGAGGCCCTCTGCAACTTCGTGAGACCCGGTTTCAAAATAAAGTATAAAAAATAGGGCCGGGAGCGTAGCGTGGAGGTAGAACGCCCCTGCGTTCAATCCCCGGTACCGCAAAAAAAAAAAGAAAAAAAAAAACCCTGTAGGATAGTGTCCTGTTAACCACATTGTTTACATCAAAAAATAAGGGGTTAATAAAGACTTGAAAATACTATTTCTCTAAACCAATCCACAAGATTTCATTAAAAATAAAATTTAGCATAGAAGATGTCTGAAAATACACAGGAGTAATGAACCCAAACTGAACTCTATGAACATTATAAATAAAGATTCTGCTTTGCTATGCACTTTATCTTTGCCCTAAAGAAAACCTTCATCTATTTATATTCAGTCTGTTCATATCATTTTGTTTATTTAGATTCAGATAAAACAGTCCTTTGCCTGCTTGTTGCTACCACAGCTAACAACTTTAAAAGCGAAATTGCTATCAGAAGCCCAAACTTCATCCATTAATCTTTTGGCGCCACTTCCTGGGAGGTCAGTATCTGGTCATGGACTTCAGTTTCCTATGATAAGCAATATTTGTATCACATGAATCCCATCTAAATAACCCAGACTTGGAAATCAGTTGAAAGAGGTCATTTGACTTACAAAAATATTACTTGGCCTACAGAACAAACACTAACCCAGCACACAGGAACTAACATACTCTTTATTTACCCTCCCAACCCAGTCCTACAGACCTGACTGTGAAAGAAAGAAATAGCGTTCTCAATACTTGAGATAGTAACTTTTTACTCCAAAAAAACATTTCTCACTGCCTGCCACTGTTCTTTTGTATCTTGCATTCTTTTGTGTCTTAAAGGTTTTAGGCTCTTTAGGAATTTCCCCTTAAAATTGAAATGCTAGAGAGGAAGACAAGGGTGGGTGGTAGATAGATCATTAAAGCAGCTCAAACATTGAAGAATCCAAGAATCCAAGAAAAAAATGTCAAAGGAAGATATGAGAAATCACCCCAAATCAAAATTGCCTATCTTCTCCTATTTTTTCCAAGAACCAGCCCTCCTCATGCTATTCATCTCTACCAAGAATACAAACTTGTTTGTCTTCAGGAAATACTAAAAATCTATGTTCAAAATATAAGCAAGATGTCGCTAGTTGACAAAAGTTGGAGACATATCTTATTTTCCCCAGTACTTTTCTGAGACAACAATGAAAAGCCATTGTGTTTGGCCATCTTTGGCGTTTTCCTCTAAAGTGGGACAACTAACAATAATTAAGAAAATGTGAATGGTGGCAGCTTGTACACACCCTCCCCTGCCATCCTGTTTATCGGTTGCTTCATTTGACAACCACAGTTGGTCCATTAAGCCAGTGGTGTTCATTTCTAAGTCCTCAATTTTCATACAGCCTTTTTACTGAACTGAGATATGCCTGTGGTGCTCTTTTATAATTCTCATTTCCCTCTTCACAAAAGACAAGAGGCCCTTTGACCCGCCTGGAATTTTACCAGGGTTCACGTCTCATGAATGTCAAAATTTCTCCAGGCACTAGACAAAGAAACATTTCCAACGTAAGCATCAGTGTTGAGAAAATGAATTATTCTAATGACAGTGTAATAAAAACTCTTATAAATCAGGTGATTTCAAATTCTTTGCTTTTAGCAAAATTGGAGGACCAAAATAAACTTGTCAGCTGATAGATCATTAAAATTAATCTTGATAAAAGTTTATTATGTGAATTTTGGCATTTGTTGTAGAAAAGAAAATCAAAGAACTAAGAGATGCTGCCATGATATCATTCTGAATAACACTTTTATAACACACTTCTTCCATTTTTACCTACTTATTTGTCTGAGTAAAATTTACTAACATGTATGCACTTAAAAGTTAATAGAAGCTGGACATGGTGGTGCACACATGAGTACTTGAGAGACTGAGAGAGGAGGATCGCAGGTTCAAGGCCAGTAGTGCAGTAACTTAGCAAGACCTTGTTTCAAAATTAAAAAGGGCTGGGAGAGTAGCTCAGTGGTAGAGCACCTCTGGGTTCAATCCCCAGGACTAGACACATGAAAAAAGACAGTAGTTTTATTGAATATGGCAATAGTTATACTGACAAGAATATCATTTGCAACTCTCTCACTTATAAAAATTGGTGATATCAATTTAAAAGTATATAAGGAGGTTAATCACTTTCCAAAATTCTCTTAAAGTAAAAGAACAAAATTGATACTACTGTACTCTCCAATGGTGGGGCAAATCCATAGTATGTTGAGCAGGTTATAAGCAAGTCTGCAAAGGACAATAAGGCTCTAAGGCTCGGGCCCATTGAAACCATTTGTTCTTCCACCATCCACCCCAACTGCCAACATGTCCCCAGAGACCTCACTGGTATCCAAAAGACTGTATGTGAGTTCTCTTCCAAGTACAGTATTGAATTCACATTTTCACTTTCTTCTCCAAGGATGAACAGTATCTCATTACATCTTACCTGAAGCTCTTTACTCATTTTATTTTTGAAGCAGTATCATCATCACTAACAATGTGACAGAGACATGAATGCTTAGAGGTTACAGGACATTCTCCAAAGGGTCGCTAGTCCCAGCTCAGCCACTACCAGCTGCGTGAACTTAGATAACTCTGGTAAACTCTGCACTTTCAGTCTTTCAGTCTATGAAAGGAAGAAGTGAATATTTGCCTTGTTACTTCACAGGAGCTTTGTAAGAAAAGATATTGTACTACTCACTTGATAGACTGTAAAGATCTATGTAAAACAAGTATTTTTATTATTTAATAAAAAGTGATTATTGATTATTTACTATGCCCTTAACACTATGCTAGACACTACTGGAAAATTTAAAAAAACACAAGATCCCACTTTCATCCTTAAGGAGCTTCCAAACTGGTTGGAGGATGAGGTGGTGAGAAGGATGTTGGTACAGTAAGAATAAAATCACATAAAATAGAAAGCAATATTGCTGACCTGACATTCATCTTGCCTATTTTATTCTTCAATAACAGGGAACATTCTCTGACTAGCACTGATTAAGCCCTAGGGAACACATGAACACATCTCATGAACTTATGAGTATTTTGTCTGCTTTTCAGCATAAATATGAACTTTAAGAAAAAGAGCTACATGCTCTCTTATCATCTCCAATTCCCCCAAATCTAAGAGACTTAAATATAAGTCAAGGTTTGTGCTTTTAGCTTGTGAATATATTTTTATATTATTTGGAACATTTTGCTTTTCATGAAGAGAGAAACTATATGAAAATGAGGCATTGTCTACGGAAAGTATTTTTCTAAAATAAAAAAAATAAAGTAAAATGACCTATAATCCCGGCTACAGGAAGCTGTGGCAGAAGGATCATAAATTCAAGGCCAGCTTAGTGAGACCCTGTCTCAAAATAAAAAATTAAAAAGTTTTGGGATGTAGCTCAGTGGTAGAGCACTTGCCTATTATGAGCGAGGTCCTGGGTTTGATATATAGCACTGCAAAAAAAAAAAAGGAAAAGGAAACTAAGTGAAATTTGTTCCACTTATCTATGTAATGTATCTTTAGTGAACAGCAGAAAATATGATAGAACAAGTCTCTATCCTCATGGAGCTTATGTTCTAGTGGGACAAGAGAAGCAATAAACAAGGAAATAAAAAATATAGTGATATAGGGTGGGTGACATACAAAGGGCTAGGGAAAAAGTCAACAGTCAGAGAGGAAATATAAAAAGTTCAAATTTCACAAGCCAGGAATATACTTACAGAGGTCAAATCATGAAGAGAAAGGCTGTGTGTTTGAAGCAGAAGGCGAGAACAGTAGAAGACAGAATAGGTCTCAGCCGGACCAAGCAGACCGTCGCAGGCTAGGTATGGAGTGTGACTTTTATTGTAGTTGTATTGGGAAGCCATTGGAAGGGTTTAAGCAGAATAGTGATGTTATTTGATTCATGTTTGAAAAAGATCATTCTGGCAGCTTTTTAGACATGGAAATTGTGAGGATATTCTGACTGATGACCTAAATAAAGAACAGCTACAGCAAAAAGGAAGGTCAAGGGGAGAGATGGGAGGGAGGGTGAAGTACTAGCTATACAAATGTCCCTGCTACTTGTAATCAAATTAATGTGCCAAATTAATCAACTATTGTTTTCATAACTCTCATTTTTTTAAAGTTTATTCCCTCTATGAGGCTCATTTAGGCTAGCTGTTAGAAGTAATCTGATTCTACTAACACCAAGACAACAGTCTAACAACTCCAGGTGTATAGACATATTTTTATATAACTTGTTAAAACACATGGATAGCAACATAGTTTCATGGATAGCACCATAGTTTATACAACTATGCAATGAATTCTAGACAATATTGAAGAATGGCAGGAATGGGCAAGAGTGTGAGGAGAAGCAGTCTCTATGTATAATTCACTTCTACATATTATAGTGTCTAAAATAATGTCTGGTATATAGACATTTAGGAAAAATGAATATATTTGATACAGTAGAGTAGTTTTCTTTTTTTGAAAAATAAGATAGCTCATTCTTCTTATAATGTGATCAATTAGTTCAGCATATTCCTGTACTTTTGATCCCAGAAAACAGATAAAAGCATAATTAGAGAAGCTAACTATTCTACCAAAAAAAGAAAGCTATCAATCCTGAGTCCCTCATGTAAGGACGAGTTCAATTATCACTATTCTATGTCATTGAGAGCTGAACCTAGTGACTCAATATATCCCAAGTTTAAAATCTGAAATCAAGCTACAGTCCTACTACTTTTTAAAAGGTGAAGAAATAAATAGGAAGAGGGAATTGGATTAAAAAAATATTTAAACAAATCAGCACAGTAGTCTCCAATGTACAAGGCCCTGCGAGGACAGAAGAAGATACTCCAAATTCATGTGGAGATTAGCTTTATATTTAGTCAGCCCTGATCATCTTGCAATGGCCTATTCCGGCAGCACTTACATTCTGAGAGACACGTGGATTCATATAACTACTGATCAGCCAATTCCTTTCATAATTATAGACTCAGACCAGACACTTGTTATTCCTACCAAGATGCTTTAAGATATCACATGGTGCAAATCAACAGGGAGCATTAGCTCACATTTGGAAATGTTTCCAAATATAACGTTCATTTTTCAGTATCATCTGGGAAAGGAAAGTCATACAAATAAATTCTGACATACCTGAACTTGTTTAAATGCTGAAACATGTTTTACTTATTTTCTAACACATTAAACCATTTTACTATTCTCCAACAGAAGATATGGCCATAATTGGAGCTTTTGTTACCTAAATCATGATTATGAGTATCATTCATTTTGTTGTACCATCCCTGTGGTGATGAAGTATGAGGGATGATTTGCCACTGTACTCATGACGCCCAAAGTACCATTTCTCCTCATTTGACAGTACTGTAACGAGTAAACTGTCCTTTTTCCCACCATCTAATTTTTGGGGTTTTTTTTTGGTGTGTGATTTTTGTTGAAACTTTGTTTGTTTGTTGAAGTACTGGAAATCAAACCCAGGTGTGCTCTGTGAACATGGATGGGGAAAAATTACATCTTTATCATCAACTTTTAGCTGAAATTGAGCATTTCCTTCAATTATACATGTAGGTTACAAACCACAGAAATATTGGCAATACCAGTGATTAAAATAATGTAATTACTACATATTCTAATATATGCTATAAGCTGGGCATGGTGGCACACTCCTGTAATCCCAGTACTTGGGAGGCTGAGACAGAAGGATCACAGGTTCAAGACCAGCCTTGGCAATTTAGCAACACTCTCAGCAACCTAGAGATACCCTGTTTCAAAATAAAAATAATAAAAAGGGCTGGGGGTGTAGCTCAGAGGTAGAATGCCCATGGGTTAAATTTCCAGTAATACACACACACACATACACACACACACACTATACACTATAAGTAAATATATTTATGTAATTTTATAGCACTTAATCCTCACAAAACCCAATGTGTCTAACAGAGATTTAATAACTTTCCCATGATCACAACGTTAATAAAGACAGGGTCAGAAATCAAGGTCTGATAGTTCTACTACATCATGAAGCTAATATAGTAACATATAAGAAGTGTTTGTACTTTCAAAGAGAAAGCCTAGAGAAAACAATGTTAGAAAGAAAGAAGAAGGGGAAGGGGAAAGGGGAAAGAATTCTTTAGTGGTAAAATTTCAGAGAGAAGAAATGAGCCTGGAAGGATGTTCTTTTGGGGTGAATCCTCTGTTAAAAATCCTTGGGCTCACTGGGCGTGGTGGCGCATGCTTGTAATCCCAGTACTTTGGGAGGCGGAGACCGGAGGATCCGGGTTCGTGGCCAGCCTCAGCTCGCTCTCTCTCTCTCTCTCTCTCTCTCTCTCTCCCTCTCTTCTTCTCTCTCTCTCTCTCTTTCTTCTTCTTCTTCTTCTTCTTCTTCTTCTTCTTCTTCTTCTTCTCTCTCTCTCTCTCGCTCTACCTAGTGAGGCCCTCTGCAACTTCGTGAGACCCAGTTTCAAAATAAAGTATAAAAAAATAGGGCCGGGGGTGTAGCGCGGAGGTAGAACGCCCCTGGGTTCAATCCCCGGTACCGCAAAAAAAAAAAAAAAA